>JAQZBX010039386.1:0-23003 GCA_029593785.1 Cabassous unicinctus
ATAAATAAATAAATAAATAAATCTTTAATAAAAAAAAAAAGAACTTTATTCCTTTTTATGGCTCAATAACATTCTTATACACACACACATACATTTTGTTTATCCATTCATCTGTTTTCTTAATGGACACTTTTGGGTATACACCTAGAAGTGGGATTGCCAGGTCACATGGTAATTCCACGTTTACCTTTTTGAGGACCCACCATGTTTTCCACAATGACTGCACTATTATACATTCCCACCAACGATGTACTAAGGCTCCTACTTCTCTGCAACCTTGCCAGCACTTATTTTCCAACTTTTAAATAATAGCCATTCTAGTGGGTGTGGTATGGTATGATATTGTAGCTTTGATTCGCATTTCCCTAATGAATAATGACGTTGAGCATTTTTTCATATACTTATTGGCCATTTGTAATCTTCTCTGGAGAAATGTCTACTCAAATCCTATTTTTAAACTGGGTTGTCTTTTTGCTGTTGTGATTTAGGAATGCTTCACATATTTGGGATATTAAAACCTTATCAGAGTGCGAATATTCTCGCTGACCTGATTTTGTGATAATCAGGGTAGGCTAAACATTCGCTATATTAGAAACCATGCATGTGTCCCCAGACCTAGTTTTTCTCCCTAGGTCTGGTTTTCAGAATGCTGGTGATAAACTAAGCCTGATTTATTATATGACCATCCTGTATGGGGAAAGACTGTAACTTTGGGTATCTTTGGTCAACCTTAAGAGATATAGCAGGGGGCAGAGGGACAAATGTGGCTCGGTGTCCATCTCACCATATGGAGGGACCTGCAGTCGATCTCCGGGACCTCCTGGCAAAAAAAAATATATATATATACGTATGTATAGAAGGCATGTGGGCCGCCAGGCCCCATGGAGCCACACAGCAAGATGATGACGTAACATAAGAGTGACACAAGGGAGAGCCAAGACGAGACGCACCAAAAAACCAGAAACTAAGGTGGTGCAGGCAGTAGGATGCCTCTCTCCCACATCGAAGATTCTGAGGGTCAAATCCCAGTGAAGATAGGAGGAGAAAGATGAGAAGAGAGGGCAGGAAATGAACACAGAAAAGTTGCCCAGTGAATGGACACAGAAACAGCAAAAACGGGGGATGGGGGTGGATTAAATAAATAAATCCTTAAAAAAAAAAGTATAGGGGAGGAAGATACAGACTATAGTTAGTAATACTTTGACGATGCTCTTTCATGATTTGTTAACAGATGTTTCACAATGCAGGGTGTTTGTGTGTGGGGGGGTGATGTGCGGGAGCCCTGTATGATGTTATGTATGTTTGTTTTGTAAGTTCACGGTGTTTACTGAACACTTATAGTTTATGTATGTTCATGTATGAATGACATACTTCAATAAATTAAAAAAAAAAAAAGCCTTATCAGAAATATGGTTTCCAAATATTTTCTTCCATTCTGAAGGTTGTCTTTTCACTTTCTTGGTAATATCCTTTGATGTACAAAAGTTTTTAATTTTGGGAGCGGATGTGGCTCAAGCAGTTGTGTGCTTGCCTCCCATATGGGAGGTCCTGGGTTCAGTTACCAGTGCCTCCTGAAAAAACAAAAACAAGCAAAACAAAAAAAAACCAATGCAGGGAAGCTGGTGTGGCTCAGTGGTTGAGCACAGCTTCCCACATACAAGATCCTGGGTTCGTTCAATCCCCAGGACCACTCCACCCCCTGCAAAAAAAAAAAAAAAATGTTTTAAATTTTGATCAACTCTCACTTATCTATTTTTTCTTTTGTTGCTTGTGCTTTAGTTGTGAAGTCTAAAATGCCACTGCCTAATACAAGGTCCTGAAGATGTTCCTGTGTTTTCTAGGAATTTCATAGTTTTATTTCTTATATTTAGGTCTTTAATCCATTGTGCGTTAATTTTTGTATATGGTATGAAGTAGGGGTCCACCTTCATTCTTTTGCATGTGGATATCCAGTTTTTCCAGCACCATTTAAGGTTCTTTCCCCATTGAATGAACTTGGCACCCTTGTCAAAAATCAGTTGGCCACAGATGTGAAAGTTTATTTCTGAATTCTCAACTCTATGTATCTATTTATCTGACCTTGTTTATCTATATATCTGTCCATTTATCTATATATCTGTCCTTGTGCCAGTACCATTCTGGTTTGATTACTATAGCTTCATAACAAAAGTCAATACTGGGAAGCGTGAGTCCTCCAACTTTGTTCTTTTTCAAGATGTGTTTGGCTACTTGAGGGTCCCACGCCCTTCCATATGAATTTACTGATCAGCTTTTCCATTTCTGCAAAGAAGGCTGTTGGGATTTTGATTGGGATAGCGCTAACTACGTAAATTACTTTGGGTGATATTGATATCTTAACAATAAATATTCTGCCACTCCAAGGACATGGAATATCTTTCCATTTATTTAGGTCTTTAATTTCTTTCAGTAATTTGTAGTTTTCTGCAAATAAGTCCTTCACATGTTTGGTTAAATTTATTATATTTGATTTCTTTTAGTTGCTATTTTAAGTGGAACTGGTTTCTTGATTTTCTTTTCAGATTATTCCTTGCTGGTGTATAGAAACACCACTGATTTGTATTGATCTTGTACCCTGCTACTTTGCTGAATTCATTTAGTACCTCTAGTATTATTGTAGATTCTTCAGAATTTTTTCTATATAGCATCATGTCATCTATAGTTTTGTCTCCTCCTTTCAAATATGGAACTTTATTTCTTTTTCTTCCCTAATTGCTCTGTGTAGCACTTCTAGCACAATGCTGAATAGCACTGGTGACAGCAGGCGTCTTTTGTTCTTGATCTTGATCTTAGAGGTAATGCTTTCAGTCTTCCACCATTGTATATAATGTTAGCTGCGGGTTTGCCATATAGGCCTGTAGCAGTTTGATATTATTGATGGATTGTTTGTAAACTGGTCTTTTCCTCTGGGTGTATTAGAGTGTACTGGATTCAGAAGTTTTACTTTTACTTGATTAAATAATGATTAAGGCTTTCATTGGGCTACATAAGTAGGACGTTGAGTCCCCAACCGCTTGGTGGGCCAACTGCACCACAGAGAAGGGAGGCTGGAGTTTATGAGCTGGAGCTCAGGAAGTAAGCACACAGAGGAGTTTAGTCATAAGGAAAGAGAAAAGGCCCCAGGAAAAGAAACAAGCCATTCGCCTGATAGTCTCCAGCTGGACTTGTGGAGCTAGCAGAGGAGCTGACCCTGGAAAGAAGCCAGCCCCAGGAAGAAAGGAACCCAGGGAGCCTGAACCCTCACAGACATCAGCAGCTATTTTGCTCCAACACGTGGCAATAGACTTTAGTGAGGGAAGTAACTTAAACTTTATGGCCTGGTAACTGTAAGCTTCTACCCCAAATAAATACCCTTTATAAAAGCCAACAGATTTCTGGTATTTTGCATCAGCACCCCTTTGGCTGACTAATACAAGGCCCTTTATTATGTTGAGGAAGTTCCATTCTATTCTTAGTTTTCTGAGTGATTTTATCAAGAAAGGACACTGGGTTTTCTCCAATGCCCATTTTTTGTCAACTGAGATTTTTTTCCCCCCTTTCATACTATTAATATGGCTTATTACATTGATTTTCTTATGCTGAGCCACCCTTGGATTCCTGGGATAAACCCCACATGACATATCCATTTAATGTGCAGTTGAATTCAGTCTGCTAGGATTTTGTTGAGATTTCTGCATCTGTATTCATAAGGGATAGTGGCCTATAATTTTCTTTTCTTGTGATATTTCTACCTAATACCTTGGTATTAGGGTGATGTTGGTCTCATAGAATGATCTGGGAAATCTTCCTTCTTCATTTTTTTGGAAGAGTCTGAAAAGGAATGGTATTAATTCTTCTTTTAAAGTTTGGTGAAACTGATGGTGAAACCATTTAGTCCTGGGCTTTTCTTTGTTGGAAGGTTTTTGATGATGGATCCAATCTCTTTGCTTGTTACTGATCTGTTGAGATCATCTATTTCTTCTTGAGTTAGCTTAGGTAATTTATGTGTTTCTAGAAATACGTGCATTTCATCTAGGCTGTCTAATTTGTTGGTGTATGATTGTGCATAAGATCCTCTTATAATCCTTTTTATTTCTGTAAGGTCGGTAATAATGTCCCCTTTCATCTCTGATTTTTATTATTTGTACCCTTTTTCTTGTCATTCGAGCTAAAGGTTTGTCAATTTTACTGATCTTTTCAAAGAACCAATTTCACAGCAATAATTTAGAACACGGATAAAAGCATTTGGAATTCAGTCACCAATTTTTACTTCTATTATCTAAGCCCTCTAAGACAAAGATTATTATAAGAAAAAGGAAAACTAAAAGAAAACCTGAAGTCGAGCACAGATTTTAGCTTAGAATTTTGTGGTAAAATGACCTTTGTGTTGTCAGATGACAGATTTCACATATAAGCACACACATTTAAACATTTATGAAAGCTTAATTTTAATTACTATTTTAGTTAGTTAGTAAATAGCTTTCACTTATTCATTAGCAAATAATCTGTTTAGAGTCTATGGCACTTAAGACATTATGCTAAAAGCTATTAAGACATATAAAAAAGTCTAACACATTCTTCCTGACTACCATCAACTCCAGTTGAAGTTAAAACAACTGGACAAAGAATTATAAAAAAAGGTAGAATGCCAAGCAAGTACTAAAGTGGTAAGAGGAAGGAGAGTTCATGATTGTTCAAAGTAGTCAAAGAAGAAGGCTTTATCAATTCAGGAGTTGTGGTAGATTGAGTTATGTACCCCTGAAAACCCATGTTCTTGATCTTAATCCATTCCTATGGGCACAAAGCCATTGTAAATAGGAAGATGTTCTTTTTTCAGTTAAGTTGTGGCAAACTGAGTAAAAATGGGTCTTAATTCTATTACTGAAGGTCTTACAGAGAAGGCCACTAGAGACAAAGTCACGTGGAAAACAAAGAAACTAGAAGTCAGTGGAAACCAGAAGAGAAAGGAGAAGATATCACCATGTACACTGCCATGTGACAGAAAAGCCAAGGACCAAGGATCACCAGCAGCCAGCCCCAGAATACCACAATCTTCAGGGAGAAAGCACTGCCTTTCTGTAACCTTAGTTTTGGACTTCTAGCCTTAAAACTGCGAGCCTGGGAGTGGATGTGGCTCAAGGAGTTGAGCGCCTGCTTCCCACATGGGAGGTCCCAGGTTCAGTTCCCGTGCCTCCTAAAAAATAACAAAAACAAACAACAGGCAAAACAAACAAACAAACAAGCAAAACAGGGGAGCCGATGTGGCTCAGTGGTTGAGTGCTAGCTTCCCACATAAGAGATTCTGGATTCAAAGCCTGGCCCCCAGGATCTCAAAAAAAAATCCCACTGTTTAAACCAAACCATTGTATGGTATTTGTTTTAGCATCCAGGAAACTGAAACAGGAGTGCTTCACTTTTTAATTGTATTTTGTTTTGTTTCTAGTATCAAAATTAGTAATAATTTTAAAGAGCACATAATCCAAAATATATAGTTATAACAACACTTTCATAAGTTAAACCTATATACAATTTGTCAAAATGGTTAATAAGACCAAAGCATTCTTTTAAAACATCTTTTTCTAAATGCCTCTATACTCCAGAAATCTACCCCAGAATTTTCTAAAAAATTCCCAATGCCTCCCTCTGCTTCCAAGAAAAATGTTTCCTCTTTGCATAATAAAATAATAATTATGATAAAATAATAAAATAACATTGCTGATGGTGGCGAACATTTGAACAATCATTATGTGCCAAGCAGTGTTCTAAGTATTTCACATGTATCAGCTTGATTAATCCTTTCAAGCACTCTATGCAAGAGGTGCTATGTCATTATCCCAATTTTACAGTCTGGAAAATTGAGGCACAGAGGAAATAAATAACATACCCAGGATCACAGAGCTAGTAAGGAGAATTACCACTCTGCAGTTTGTCTCCAGAGACCCCAGCTTTTAACCATTACAACACATTGCCACACTTCTTGATTATTTCATTAAGTCTTTTATTAAAATCAGCCTAGTACAATTTAACTGTCCCTGCCTGCAAGTTAATATGATTTCAAGGACATGTTGGTCTTAATAATGAAGACTGATCCATTTAATTTTTATATATTTTCTATTTCCTGGCAAGTTCCAATTCAAGAAGTACATATTGAGCAAATTAAATGTGCCAGGTAGAATGCCTAGTACTGTGGGAGCTGAAAGTGAACAAATGTGGTTCCCATCCCGCCCACGCTTCTGATATAGTAGGAGACATACAGAATGACCATTAAATAAACACCAAATAGAAAGAATTTGGAAACAGACAAAAATGACCAGCAAGATACTAAAAGAAAGGGGTGATTGATTCTGACTGGGATGTAGAACAAGACTCAAGGATGGCTTCAAGGAGGTGGAATCTGAAGTAGCTCTTGAAAGCTCAGTAGGAAAGACAGTAGGGGAATGAAGGGAAAGCACATTCTTGATTGAAGGGAAAGAACAATTCTTGGCTCATTATGCATATTCTGAAAGTACCCTGTAATGCTGGAAATGGTAATTAAATGGATGTGGTTGGAAAAGTGGGTGTATGAAGATATATAGCAAGAAATGATGACTAAAATTAATGAAGAGATTGGTTATTTCAATACTATGCTAAAGAAAAGAACCATTCTAAGTTTGTGAGAAGATCAAACCTGTGTTTTAAGAAGATAACTCTTGCAGAGATTGAAGATTGGAGTACAAAGGCATGACACAAGAAATAAGAAGTGGAAAGCAGGATGTTCTCACAACAGTCTAAGTGAGAGTTCATAAAGGGTTATATAACTGTAGCTTTGAGGATATAAAGAAAGGGGTGGCTACAAAAGACAACCGAAAAGCAGAATTACAAGATGGCAAATATTAGAAAGGATAAAATGCCACTAATCAACAAGTGAAACATAAGAACATTTGCAGGGGGATGAAAATAAATTTTGTTTTCAAAGTGTCAGGTTTGAAGTGTCAACTGGAAATCCATAAGGAGAGGATTACTAGTTTGAAATGCGTGAAAAAAGACAGGTCATAAAACACATGTTTTATAAGAACACAAAACAGAGTTGTTAAAGCATCTCTAATATTGTTTGGGAGGAAGGCAGATGGGCTAACTTGAGTTAGACATGCATATTAAAAAGAACATAGAGGACAACCATCAAGACGGTGGCAGAGTAAGGAGCTCCTAGAGACAGCTCGTGCTACAGGGCAGTTAGTAATCACCCCGAGTTATCTAAAGCACCTGTTTGGGGGCTCCAGGAGACCAGAAGAGCATCCTGCAACATTGCTGAAAGAAAGAAAGGAGGAGACTGACCATCTGCAGAGAAGATTCTTAAGTAGAGAACTCCACACCAAGGAGGCCAGTGCCCATCCTCCACTGGCAGCACAAGCCACATTGGGAGCCATTCCGCAGCTGGAATTGGAAGCTCCACTTCCCAAAAATTGGGGAGGAAGAGACGGGTGGGCATCAACTTCAGCTACTGATTGGTAAATTCCGCTGGCCAAAGTATAACCCTAAGAACAGCTAAAGTTTGAACCTGTCCAAGTCAGAAAGAGGCTGGTAGCTGCTATTTTGACTCCGCCCCCAGCATGAGGGGAAATCACAATGCTGGTAGGGAAGCTGGCGGGCCCTGCACCAGCCTCTCCGGGTAACTGCAGGTACATTTGGCTGGCACTGACTGAATGGTCAGAAGTCTACCAGGTAATTTTGGACCCACATGGCATAGATTGCTACCCACACCTGCAGACCAAAGGAGCTTGATGCTTTATCAGTCTCTCTGGGCAACTACAGTCTAGGCATGCACAACTTGGATTATTACATACCGCTGTGGCTCTGTCCCTATCCCTGGCAAAGGAGAAAGTTGGGAGAAGCTTCATCGGTCCCTGAGGCAATGAGGGCAGCTTGAGCCTCCATAGCTTACAGGACCAACTACATCCTTGGCTCCTACTACACAACCAGCAAGGGAGAAAGGGCAAGAAAGCCCTAAACTAAAGAGAGAAACTACAACCAGAATAAATACTCTAGTAAGCCAGATGCCAAGACACCAACAAAAAATTACAATCCACACCAAGAAATAGGAAGATATGGCCCAGTTAAAGGAAAAAGATAAGCCTTCAGACGACATAAAAGAGTTGAGACAACGCTCCTTAATAAATCTCCTTAATAAATTAAATGAGATGGCTAAAGAGATTACGGATATTAAGAAGACATTGGATGAGCAACAAAGAAGAATTTGAAAGCATACATGGAAAAATAGCAGATCTTACAGGAATGAAAGGCACAATAAATGAAATTAAAAATACACTGGAATCATATAATAGCAGATTTGAGGAAGCAGAAGAAAGGATTGGTGAGCTTGAAGAAATGGCCTCAAAGCGAACATACAAAAGAACAGATGAAGAGTGGAAAAAATTGAACAAGGTCTCAGGGAACTTAACAACAGCAAGAGACATGCAAACATATGTGTCATGGATATCCCAGAAGAAGGGAAAAGGAGCAGAAGGAATATTTAAAGAAATAATGGTAGAAAATTTCCCAACCCTATTGAAGGACATGGATATCCATGTCCAAGAAGCACAACGTACTCCCATCCAAATAAATCCGAATAGACCAACTCCAAGACACATATTAATCAGAATGTCAAATGCCAAAGACAGAGAGAGAGTTCTGAGAGCAGCAAGAGAAAAGCAATGCATAACACATAAGGGATAGCCAATAAATTAAGTGCCTATTTCTCATCAGAAACCATGGAGGCAAGAAGACAGTGGTATTATATATTTAAGATACGGCAAGAGAAAAACTTCCAGCCAAGAATCTTGTATCTGGCAAGATTGCCTTTTAAAAATGAGGGCGAGTTTAGAATATTCACAGATAAACAGAAACTGAGACCGTTTGTAACCAAGAGACCAGCTTTGCAGGAAATACTAAATGTACAGTCTGAAAAGAAGAGAGAGGAGAGAGGCTTAGAAGAGAATCTAGAAATGAAGATTATATCAGTAAAAGTAACTAAAAGTCTCAAAATTTTGAGTGGTGAAAATAAAATAGGACAGATAAAACCCAAATATTTAGGAATAAACCTAACCAACGATGTAAAGCACTTGTAATTCAGAAAACTACAACTCATTGTTAAAGAAAATCAAAAAAGACCTAAATAATTGGAAGAATATTCTATGCTCACAGATTGTAATACTAAATATCATTGATGTCAATTCTACTTAAATTGATATACAGATTCCATGCAATCGATAAAAATTTCACCAGCCTTTTTTTTTTTTTTAGCATTTTAAAAATAAATGGAAAACACTATTACCAAATTTATTTGGAAGGTTAAGGGGTCCTGAATAGCCAGAAACATCTTTAAAAAAAGAAAAGCGAAGATGGAGGACTCTTACTTCTGGACTTTAAATCATATTACCTAGCTACAGTGGTAAAAACAGCATGGTACTGGCATAAAGACAAATAGACCAATGGAATCGAACTGATGGTTGAGAAACAGATTCTCACATCTATGGCCAAATGATTTTTGACAAGCCTGTCAAACCCACCCAGCTCAGGCAGAACAGTTCATTCAACAAATGGTGTTGACAGAACTGGATATCCATAGCCAAAAGAAGGAAAGAGGCCCCTATCCCATACCTTATGCAAAAATTAACTCAAAATGGTTCAAAAACCTAAATATAAAATCAAGAACCATAAAGCTTCTAGAAGAAAATGTAGGAAAATATCTTCAAGACCTGGTGGTAGGTGGTGGATTCTTAAAGGAGATAAGAGGAGGATTGAGATGGACTACTGATGTTTAATGTATGGAGAAGTTTAACTTTACTGTAAAACTGTGGAAATGTATAGAGCTGATGGTAACACATTATAGTGAGTAACAGCTGGTTTATAAATGGGAATCTGACTGAAAAGGATAGTCTAGGGATATAAATGTCAATTGAAAGAAAGCTAGAGAATAATCTAGGGACTGAATAACACAGTAAACCCAGAGGTGAATGAGAATTGTGGTTGATGGTACAGATGCAAGAGTGTTCTTTGTGAGCTAGAGCAGATATACATCACTATTGCAGGGTGGTGGGAAAGTAGAGAAACATGGGAAAAATACAACTGGAGTGACCTATGGACTGTGGTTAACAGTAATAATGTAATATACATGTATCTATGCCAAAGGTGTACTGTGTTGATAATGCAGGAGTATGGAAAAAGTGTGCCAAATGTACACTATGGACCTGGTAATAGTCTGATGATATTATCTCATAATCTGTAACAAATTTTCCATCATGGTGTGGTGTGTTTATAGAGGGGTGCTGTATGGGAATTCTGCACATGCACATGATTATTTTGTAAGTTTACAACTTCTGTCATAAAAATATATTTAAAAAATAATATTAGGGTGGGTTGGGGGAAAAATACACCAAATGTAAGGTAAGGACTATAGTTAGTAGTAAGATTTTGACAATACTCTTTCATAATTTGTAACAAATGTCTCACAACAATACAAGGTGGTGGTGGTAGGTTGAGGTATGGGACCCTTGTACGATGTTATACATGTTTGCTTTGTAAGTTCACAACTTTTACTATACATTTATCGTTTATGTATGATCATGTATAAATGATATAATAATAATAATAATAATAATAATAGGGTGGATTGGGGGAAAAATACCAAATGAAAGATACTTTGGTTAGTAGCAATATTTTGAGGATGCTCTTTAATCATTAGTTAAAAATGTTTCACAATAATGCAAGGTATTGGTGGTAGGGTGAGGTATGAGAGACCTGTATGATGTAGGTTTCTTTTGTAAGTTCACAACTTTTACTACACATTTATCATTTATGTATGATCATGTATAAATGATATAATAATAATAATAATAGGGTGGATTGGGGGAAAAATACCAAATGAAAGATACTTTGGTTAGTAGTAATATTTTGAGGATGCTCTTTAATCATTAGTTAAAAATGTTTCACAATAATGCAAGGTATTAGTGGTAGGGTGAGGTATGAGAGACCTGTATGATGCTATATATGTTTTCTTTGTAAGTTCACAACGATTACTATACACTTATTGTTTATGTATGTTTATGTATGAGTGATATACTTCAATAAATTTTTAAAAAAATAGAAAAAAAACTTCTTACCAAAAAAATAAAAATAAAAAAATAAACATAATAAATATAATTTCCAAACTGCAAAAGGAAAGGATTAATCCAATATTAATCCAATAGACAGAAGAAGAGGAAGGGAATGAAAGCAAAGAAAAAGCATAGAAAATAGGAAAATAAAGATAAGATGGTAGAAATAAACCCCAAAATTATCAGTAATTATCATAAACAAACCTGTGGACCTCAAAGACTCAGAAAATGGATTAAAAGAATAAAATTCTACAATCTGCTATTTATAAGAAATACACCCAAAATATAACAACACATTTAAAGGCTGAAAACAAAGAAATGAAAGACAATATCTGAGGTGAACAGCAAGTAGCCATCTTAACAAGGGGAAAAAAAGTAGAATTTAAGGCAAAAAATCTACAGAGATGAAGAGGAACATAGATTAATGATAATACAACAAGCCAATACGAAGATATAAGCAATCTTGACCTAACTGAAAAATTTCTGAAGTCTTGAAAAGAATACCCATTTTTATTGCATATATATATATATAACTCACAAAAAATGATCACATATTAGACCAATACAAAGAAAGACTTTATAATTCTAAAGAATCAATATCAAATAGACCATATTCTTTAATTATAATATCCACTAAATTTATCAACAGTTATGATTTTATTAAGTCAAAGATTTCCCTTCTCTATAATTTCTTAACTGTAAATGATTATAGCATTCTAAAGTGATATAATTACCTTCTGAGCATTGAGTTTTCCAATTTCATCTAGATCCAAAAACATGTCCAAATCACATCCTAGTTTCCCAAAACTATTCACCGAGGAGCCAAAGGGTCTGACTGTACAGTGTGGAAAATATGCAGCCGCTATGTCTTCAATAAGAGAACAAGTAAGATACCGGAGCTTTGTGTTCTCCTCTGTTATCTGGAATTCCTTCAATAGACTGTGCAGCTGATCGTCTATCTAGCTGACCAAAACAAAACCCAAAAAATATGGAAAATGATGAGTAATATAAAATAACTGTGATTTTACTTTCTGGAGATTTGATGGCTTTGAAAACTTACCTTGAAAATATGCTATTTTTTTCTTCAGCCTTAAAAGCAGATTTTTAAAAATATTTTATAAAGCACTGAGGAATGACACTAGCAATATATAAGTTGGTCATAATTAAAACTACTGCTTTCCTTAAGCAATACGTATAAAGTGTTGTTTTAGGAAAATGAAAATAACAAAGAGCTCCAGAAGAAGAGGTCAAAACAACTACAAAACCTGACATTTTAAACTAAGTAAGGAAGAAAAAACAAATCTCTGTTAAAGGGCAAGGCATACTAGAAACAAAGGCCCAAGATTTCTCAGTTCCTTAGAATAACAATCCTGTATATTCTTTAGATTAGTATTAAGATCATATTTTGAAGTTGTACACTGGAGATGAGTATTCAAAGAAAAAATAATAGCCTCAAATGCCCTTATTTGAAAACAACATTGAAAATATCTGGACTAAGCATTCAACTCAAGAAAACGTATATGGGTAGCAGAAATTTTTAAAATGAGAAAAATCCAACAAAAAATAGCATTTGGATAAATAAAACAATGAGCTGATTCTTTGAAAGGAATAAACTAGTTCTGTGAATATTCTCGCTGATTTTGTGATAATCAGGGTAGACTAAACATTCGCTATATTAGAAACCATGCAGGTGTCCCCAGGCCTAGTTTTTCTCCCTAGGTCTGGTTTTTAGAATACTGGTGATAAACCAAGACTAATTTATTCTATGACCATCCTGTATGGGAAATGACTGTAACTCTAGATATCTTTGGTCAACCTTAAGAGATATAGCAGGGGCACGGATGTGGCTCAAATGGTTGGATGTCTGTTTCCCATATGGAGGGACCTGGGTTCGATCCCCGGGACCTCCCGCAGACCACGGAGCAAGTTGATGACGTAACAGGAGAGTGACACAAGGGACAGCCAAGACGAGACGCACCGAAAACCCAGGCAGGTGGTAGGACGCCTCTCTCCCACATCGGAGGTTCCGAGGATCGAATCCCAGTGAAGACAGAAGAAGGATGAGAAGAGAAGGCAGAAAACGGACACAGAGAGTTACCCAGCATATGGACACAGAAACAGCAAAAATGGGATGGGGGGTAAAAATGGATAAAAGTAAATAAATAAATCCTTAAAAAAAAAAGTATAGGGGAGTAAGATACAGACTATAGTTAGTAGTAATACTTTGCTTTTGTTAACAAATGTTTCACAACAATGCAAAGTATTTGTGGTGGGGTGATGTGTGGGAGCCCTGTATGCTGTTATGCATGTTTGTTTTGTAAGTTCACAATGTTTACTGAACACTTATAGTTACTTCAATAAATTGTTTAAAAAAATAAAAATAAACTAGCTAAAACTTTGACAAGTCTTAGCAAGAAAAACCGAGACAAATACAAACAATATTTGGACAGAAGGTCCAACCAGAAATTTATAAAGATTTATAGAAAAATATCATGCACAATTTTATGTCAATACTGAAAACACAAAGAAAACCTGAAGAGTTCAAAGACCAAAAACTTCAGAAGGATAGAGCTACCTCTGAGGAGTACAAATGGGGTGACTGGGGAAGGATTAACTTCACTTTTTTGCCTAACACATTCTTTTTGGTTGACTGTTTTATCCTAAGAACTTTTATAATGCATATAATACATAAAACAATGTCTCATCTATATGTATATGCACACATGCGTGTATATAAATGAATGTTTGTACACATAGTGTTAAAGGTTGGGGAAATACAGCTATAAACTTACACTTTCTGCATGATGAAGTAATTCAAACAGCTTCTTGCTTGAAGGAGATGACTGATTACTACACTGTACACATGATGGTTCAGAAGTCTGGTTTAATGGATTCTTCAACTTTAAATTGAAGAAACGTGATCTGAATGGAATCGCAGCCTCTGTGCTCAGGCTTGGAGTACGAGTTGCATTCTGCATTGAAGTTACACTTTCTTTTTGGCAAAATTCTACAACAGCATATAGACCCTACAGCAAAAGCATAAGAAAAACAGAACACATTTCACAATGACATATTTAAAACAGCATTTTTGTTCCTATTTCAGAACAAATATAACTCTAAAAAATTTATATGTGTCTATTACAAGCATTGATTTTAATTAATTATAAGCAGACAAAAAAGGAACACTCTAAATAGGAAAGCGTCAAGAGGAGCCAAAAAGAACAATGAAATAAGTTAAAATAAAAGGCAAAACAAAAATCCCCTCCAACAGGCCTTATCCCTAAGACAATGGGACTACCTAAAGTACACAAATAGTGGAATCATTCAGTTATAAATTACTTTTAATTCTGTAATACCGCTGTAAGGATTTCTATCCTCATGTCAAAAAAAAATTTTCATTAAAGAAAGTTAAGCAAAGACATGGGAAGCACAAGAAAATCTAATTTTATCATATTGCAAAGAGGCAAGAGAGCAGAGCAACAATAACTAAATAACTAAATGACTAATTGGTACCTTTGTCCTTCAAAAGCAAAAATACTTACAAAGCTTTCATAGAAGAAATGATTATTAATAGGTCCATGCTGGGATAAGTATTTGAGAAACTTTTTTTCATTGACTTTATTTGGGCACTGTAGTAAAACAGTCCTCTGTGCCTGTTCTCGTTTTTCTTTCTGCACTTCAGAGAATCTCTTTAGGGGAGCCTTGTCTTCAGAGCCTATGGATGAGAGAAAAAAAAATATTTCCACCAAACACACACAAAATTTAAAGCATATTTTATTAAGGCATATAAAAATTTTAAAACTGCCTAAAACCAACTTCATTCTGATTGCATCTTCTTTCTTCTCTTCCTTTGTAAGGGGTTAAGTTACACTACTTTCAATTTCATTTTATCATTCTTCTGCAACTATCATTAGAAATGTCTACCTGCTCTGTTTTGATTTACTATATTCTGAGTAGTACTAAAAATGAAGAGTTCCACACAATTTTAAAAGCAATATCAGAAAAGTAAAATCATTCAATTTCCACAAACACACACACACAACTTGTGCAAACTGTAATATTCCAAAGCTTAAAGAAGTTATTGCTAGCCTAAGTGTAATTAGATAATGAGTTTAGAATATTAATATATTGGAGTAAGTTATTAGAGGAGTTTTACTTTATCAAGTGTATTGATCTAGCTCAAACAATTTCCATGTAACCAACTAGCATGCGCTCTGGACTATAGGGAAATCAAAGACTTTAAAACCTAGTTGCTTCCATGCATGCTAATTTTACTAAGGAAATAGAGGGTAAATTTTTTTTTTTTTCCCCCATTTAAAAACCACTCCAGGGGTCAGAGGTTTCACAACCACGGGAAATTACAAGAGCTATGATACTCAAGAACTAAATGTTAATAATCCACTGGCCACAAAGGAAAGATCAACAAGTGATGTTAAGTATAAGGGGGAAAAATCATTCAAGTTCTAAGAGCAAAATTAAAGCAAACAATGTTTGCAATTCATTTTTCCCAAGATATTTAACTTATAGTTAGGTGGCTTAAAGTATTCAGTGCATCTTTCAAAAGTCTAGAATAGGAAATCCTCCAAATTATAAACCACCAAGTCTGAAATCAATAACCTTATTCACTTTCTAAAGGTTATGAAACCAATGAATCGAGGAAATACTGCAAACATACTATATCTTGATTTCAGCAAACTCCAATACATCCTCCAAGAGACAGAAATGTGGGCTAGTGACAGCAGGTATGTACAAACAACCTACACTGACTCTACAAGAAATACAGGAACCCAACAAACCAATCACAAGCAAAGAGATTGAATCAGTCATCAAAAATCTTCCAACAAAGAAAAGCCCAGGACCAGATAGCTTCACAGGTGAATTCTACCAAACATTTTAAGAAGAATTAACACCAATCCTGTTTAAACTCTTCCAAAAAATTGAAAAGGAGAGAAAATTAACCAACACATTTTATGAAGCCGACATCACCCTAATACCAAAGCCAGGTAAGATACAAGAAAATTACAGATCAATCTCTCTAATGAACATAGATGCAAAAATTCTCATCAAAATACTTGTAAATAGAATCCAAAAGCCTATTTTTTTAAACAATTTATTGAAGAGTATCATTCATACATGAACATGCATAAACTATAAGTGTTTAGTAAACATTGTGAACTTACAAAACAAACATGCATAACAGAATACAGGGCTCCTACACATCACCCTACCACAAACATCCTGCATTGTTATGAAACATTTGTTAACATATCATGAAAGAGCATCACTACTAACTATACCGTATCTTCCTCCCCTATACATTTTTTAAGGTTTGATTTATTTATTTACTTTTACCCATGTTTAAACCATCCCCCCAGCCCCGTTTTTGCTGTTTCTGTGTCCATTCGCTGGGCAACTCTGTGTCCGTTTCCTGCCCTCTCTTCTCAACCTTCTCCTCCTGTCTTCACTGGGATTCGATCCTCAGAACCTCCGATGTGGGAGAAAGGTGTCCTACCACCTGCACCACCTTAGCTCCTGATTTTTTGGCGCATCTCATCATGGCTCTCCTTTGTGTCACTCTCCTGTTACGTCATCATCTTGCTGCGTTGCTCGCGGGGCCTGGTGGCGCACCGGCAGATGGGGCCTAGTGGCCCACGCGCCTTCTATATTTTTCTTTTTCTTTTACTGGGAAGTCCCGGGGATCGAACTCAGGTCCCTCCATAAGGGAGACAGACGCCCTACCATTTGAGCCACATCTGTCCCTGTTATATCTCTTAAGGTTGACCAAAGATACCTAGAATTACAGTCATTTCCCATACAGGATGGTCATATAATAAATCAGGCTTAGTTTATCACCAGCTTTCCAAAAACCAGACCTAGGGAGAAAAACTAGGCCTGGGGACACCTGCATGGTTTCTAATACCGTGACTGTTTAGCCTACCCTAATTATCACAAAATCAGGAGAGCGAGAATATTCGCAACCAAAAGCCTATTAAAAGAGTTATATACCATGACCAAGTGGGTTACATTCCTGGTATGCAAGGGTGGTTCAACATAAGAAAATCAATTAACTAATACACCACATTAACAAATTGAAAGGAAAAAAGCACACAATCATCTTGATTGATGCAGAAAAGGCATTCGACAAAAACCAGCATCCTTTTTATGATAAAAACACTTTAAAAGATAGGTATAAAGAGAGTTCCTCAACATAATAAAGGGCATATATGAAAATCCCACAGCCAACATCATACTCAATGGGGAGAGGTTGAAAGCTTTCTCTCTAAGATCAGTAACAGACAAGGATGCCCACTGTTACCATTATTCAACATTGTGCTAGATGTTCTAGTTAGAGCAATTAGTCAAGAAAAAGAAACAAAAGGCTCCAAATTAGGAAAGAGGAAGTAAAACCCTCACTATTCACAGATGACTTTATCTTACATTTAGAAAATCCTGAAATATCTACAAAACAGCTATTAGAATAAATGAGTTCAGCAAAGTGGCAGGATACAAGATCAACATGCAAAAATCAGTAGCATTTCTATACACTAGTAATGAACAGGCTGAGGCAGAAATGAGGAAAAAAATTCCAATTACAATAACAAAAAGACCCAAATATCCAGGAATTAATTTAACCGGCGATGTAAACAATCTGTATTCAGAAAACTACAAAACACTGTTAAAAGAAATCAAAGAAGACCTAAACAAATGGAAGGCCATTACGTGTTCATGGACTGAAGACTAAACATCGTGAAGATGTCAATTCTATCCAAATTGATTTATAAATTCAATGGAATATCAATCAAAATTTCAATACCCTACTTTACAGAAATAGAAAAGTCAATTATCAAATTTATTTGGAAGGCAAAGAGGTCCCAAATAGCCAAAAACATCCTAAAAAAAGAAGACCAAAGTTGGGAGGACTCACACTTCCTGAATTTGAAGTATATTATAAAGCTACAGTTGTCAAAAGAGCATGGTATTAGCATGCATATTAACACACTGATCAATGGACTCAAACTGAGAGTTCAGAAACAGACCCTCATCTCTGTGGTCAACTGATTTCTCTTTTTTTTAAGGAGGTACCAGGGACTGAACCCAGGACCTTGTACATGGGAAGCAGACACTCAACCACTTAAGCTACATAAGCTCCCCTCAACATTTTTTTTTTTTTTCAATTGATTTTTGATATGCCTACCAAGTCCACTTTTCTGGGACAGAACAATCTCTTCCAACAAATGGTGCAGGGAGAACTGGATATAATGAAAGAGGGCCCCTATCTCACTCCCTATACATATCAAGAATCAACTCAAAATGGATTAAAGACCTAAAGAAAAAAAGCCAAGACCATAAAACTCCTAGAAGATAAGGTAGGGAAACATCTACAAGACCCTGTAGTAGGTGGGGATCTCTTTAAACCTTATACCCAAAGCACGAGCAACAAAGGAAAAAAAAGAAAAATGGGACCTCCTCAAAATTAAACACTTTTGTACCTTAAAAAACTTTGTGAAGAGGGTAACAAGGTAGTCTACTCAATGGGAGAAAATATTTGGAAATCACACATCTGACAAGAGTCATATCCACGATATATAAAGAGACTCTACAACTCAACAATAAAAAGACAAACAACCCGATTAAAAAATGGGCAAAAGATCTTGTATTAGTCGGGGTACTCTAGGGAACAGAATTCAATAGGAGATATCTGTAAATAGTATGAGATTTTATAAGATTCTCTCAGGTGACCATGGGGATGCATAAGTCCAGGTTCTGCAGGCAGGCTACAAACCAGGGGCTCTGATGAAAATCCAATGATGGTCCTTGATGAGTTGATGAGTTTCTGGGAGATGCTGGCTGTCCAAAGACAGCTGGGAAATTCTCTAAGAATGCTGAAATCACTTCCCCTTTTAAAGCATTCAACTGATTGGATAAAATGTCACTCATTGCTGATGGCAATCTCCCTGGCTGATCCTAGACATAATCAGCCATTTATGCAGTAAACTCACTGATGACTAAAGCCCATAAATGTCCTTGTACTACAATTAGCCCAGTGCTTGCTTGACCAAACAACTGAACACAGTTACCTGGCCGAGTTTACATATTAGCCTAACCATCACGGACCTAAATAGACATTTTTCTAAAAAAGAAATACAAAAGGCAAAAAAACACAAGAAAAAATGTTCAACATCACTGGCTATTAGGAAAATGCAAATCAAAACTACAATGAAATATCATTTTACACCCACTAGAATGGCCATTATTAAAACAGAAAACTACAAGTGTTGAAAAGAATGCAGAGATAGGAATGCTTATTCACTGTTGGTGGGGATGTAGAATAGTACAACCACTTTGGAAGTCTGTTTGGTCATTCCTAAGGAAGTTAGATATAGATCTACCATATGACCCAGCAATATCACTATTAGGCATATACCCAAAAGAACTGAGAGCAGTGACACACAGACATCTGCACACCGATGTTCAGAGTGACGTTATTCACAACTGCTAAAAGATGGAAACAACCCAGGCGTCCATCAACTGACAAATGGATAAACAAGCTGTGGTATACGCATACAAAGGAATATTATTCAGCTCTAAGAAGAAATGAAGTCGTAAAGCATGTAACAACATGTATGAACCTGAAGGACATTATGTTGAGTGAAGCAAGCCAGACACAAAAGGTCAAATATTGTATGATTTTGCTATTATGAGCTAAATATAATGAGCAAACTCTTGGAGTTAATAGCTATAATATAAGTCACCAGAGAACAGAATGTGGTTAGAGAATGGAAAGCTGAGGTTTAATCTGTGCAGAATTAGTAAAAAGTTGTTTATAAATATTTGAAAATGAATAGAAATGGTGAAAGCACACCACAGGATTTGTAATTTATTAGCACTAACATATGGGCATGATAGCGTTTTTTGGTTTTGTTTTTTTTTGAAAGTAATGAAAATGGTATAATATTGACTGATGTGATGAATGCACAACTTGATGATTATACCAATTGCCAATGATTGTACAGTTTTGATAAATTATATCTTTTGAACAAAAATAATAATAATAGGGTGGGTTGGGGTAAAAATACACCAAATGTAAGATATGGAGTATAGTTAGTAGTAATATTTTGACAATGCTCTTTCATAATTTGTCACAAATGTTTCACAGCAATGCAAAGTATTTGTGGTGGGGTGATGTATGGGAGCCCTGTATGATGTTACACGTTTGGTTTGTAAGTTCATAACTTTAACTTACATATGCATGAATGATATACTTCAATAAATTGTTTTTAAAATGAAGAGGAAAAACAAAAAGATCAAGTCTAAACTCTCTGCGTGAGTATAATGTTGTTAGTCATCTGGTCCTACCTCCTTGCTTCAATGTCAAATTCTACCATTTCCTCCTTTTGCACTTTTTCACTTGGGGTATTCTGCACAAAAGATACCCTCACATTCCCATGTAATGTGTCTTCTTTCCTCTGGCTGGAAAGCCCAACTTTCCATTTTCTCCCTGGCAAACTCCCTTTGCTCCTCCAAAAGCTGCTCAGGTCTGTGAGGACTTGTGACTTCTAAGGAAGAATTAATCTCTCCCACCTCTTAACTACCATAACATCTATGAAACAATGTAATTTATGTGTTACCTTTATTTAACATATATGTCTTCCATTGTGAGGACAGAGAATATTCTTATTCACTCTGATCTCAGTCCACAGTCAGCCCTACTTCCAAACGGTCCTTATTTCCTTCTCTTATATGTTCTAAGCTCTGCCTGGACCACCTCACCCATATTACAGTTGTGATCACCACCTACATGTTCTTCTCTGGTTTCTACTCTGAGTCTAGACTAGAAATCCAACTGCTTAATGTAAAAATAAAGTCAAACAGGATAAAATAAATCTTCTCCCAGTCCTCTTCCCCTAATAAAAACCAACCATCACATTTGGTACTTATCTTTCCAGACATTCTAAAGGCATATTTAAACATATATAGTTGTATCTCTCCATAGATACACAACTGAAATTAATGAAATCATACTATACACTCTAGTCTCTAACATGCTTAAAAAAAATAATAATTTGTTACAAATGTTTCATAACAATGCAAGGTACTGGTGGTGGGATGAGGTATGAGAGCCCTGTATGATGTTACTCGTTTGTTTAAGTTCACAACTTTTACTATACACGTATTGTTTATGTATGTTCATGTATGAATGATATACAATCAATAAATTTTTAATGAAAAAAAATGTAATATACTGGGAACATCTTTCCATGTGTTTATATATAATTATCTCATTTCTTTTAACAGTTGTGCAAGTATTCTTGTACATACATTTACCAGTCATTTAGCTAATCCCTACTGATAAACATTTAAGTCAGGGGTTCTTAACCTTTTTTGTTCCACAGACCCCTATGCCAGATAGGTGAAAACCACGGACCCCTTCTCAGAATGTGGTGGCAGATAGTTTTACGACACCCAACATCGGCATGTCTTTAAATTTCAGGATTATTCAAAATTACGTTTTACAACTTTTCCATAATTTCAATACCTGATAACTTAACACGGTTCAATATCTGTTTAAATGGTCATTTTCAGCAAACATTTAGAAATTCGAGTTTTCCCACAGCATCATAAAAACATCTCCGCCATCCTTAGCAACCTTTTTGCAGGCAGTTATCCACTGCACTCAGAACACACTACATCAAAATAAAAATCATATTAAGTCCACACTATACTGTGTAATATTTAGTAAATATATCACACCTGCACCAACACATCCCCACAAGAATAATGTTTTTCTGAATTTTCAATTCAAGGTCATGGACCCCTGGTTAAGAATCCCTCATTTAGGTGATCTATTGTTTTTCACCATTATAAATAATATTGTTATGTCACCTGTATATAGTATCTTTGCATGTTGATGGAAACATATTCCTGAGTTGGCTTGCTGGGGAAGAGTAGAGATGGAGTTTGAGACTGAGATAGAAAAGTTTAATAAAAGATGGAGCAACATGCTTGAGAAGATGGGGGAGGAAGGATCCAAAGCACTGACTGCTTGGAAGGCCTTGAACAGTAGTAGGTAAGAATGACATGACAAAGTAGTGAAGGAGGGGACAAAAAGTTAATGTAGTTTAAGTTTATTGCCTCACAAAAGGCTTATCAAATCCATAAATGATACAAAGTTGAAAGGAAGGTCTAGTAAGTGCTAATATCTCATGATAGATATTAGCAAATTTGCATTGGTCTCGACAAAATAATAAGGTAGTGTAGCAGTTTGCTATTAGTTATGAATTCCAAAAATAGATATTGGATTATGTTTGTAAACTGGTTTATTCCTCTGGGCATATTTTGATTATATTGGATTCAGAGGTTTTACTTGTGTTTGATTAAATAATGATTGAGGCTTTGATTGGGTCATGTTAGTAGGAGAAACCGCACCACAGAGAAGGGAGGCTGGAATTTTGATAATGGAGCCCTGGGAAGAGAGACAAGCCATTAGCCTGATAGTTCACAGCTGGCCTTGTGGAGGGAGCAGAGCAGCTGAGACCAGAGAGAATCAAGCCCTGGGAGAGAGGAGACTTATCCTAGCCTACAGCTTATACTGAAAGAAGCTGGGGCCACAGAGCCTTAAGAGGAAGAGGAAAGCTGAACATCAGCAGCCATCTTGCTCCAACACATGGCAAGAGACTTTGGTGAGGGAAGTAACTTAGCTTTATGGCCTGGTAACTGTAAGCTTCTACCCCAAATAAATACCCTTTATAAAAGCCAACAGATTTTGGGTATTTTGCATCAGCACCCCTTTGGCTGACTACAGGTAGGCATAAATTAACACAAAAAAATAAGACTAAATATTGTCCTGTATTTAAAGGGGAAAAAAAAAAAAAA
>JAQZBX010039387.1:0-23054 GCA_029593785.1 Cabassous unicinctus
TCCCCAATGTCTGGGTTCTCAGCTGAGAAAACTCAAAGGCAGAGAGTGACTCAATGGCTTGCGGATGGAATCATCTGGAGACTCCTTAACTCACATGTTTGGTGCCTGGACTGAAAAGTAAGATCTAAATATGCCCTCTCTAATGCAACTATGGAATAAAGTAGACATTATTATTCTAGTAATGGAAGAACTTGTAACATTGATATAAAGACAGTGGTAGCCAGAGTTTTGGGAGGAGGAAGAGGGAAGCATAGGTATAACATAGGAATTGTTTTGTGACATAGGAATTGTTCTACATGATATTGCAATGATGGATATAGGTCACTATACATTTTGTCAAAACCTGTAAAAGTAAGCAGTGCAAGGTGGATACCATAATGTAAACTATATACCATGGTTAGTAGCAACGCTTCAATATGTGTTAATCAATTCTAACAAAGGTATCATACTAATGAAAGATGTGGTTAAGGGGGAAAGTGTGGGAAGGGGTTGGGTTGGGTGTATGGGAATCCCCTTTATTTTCGATGTAACATTTATGTAATCTAAAGCTTCTTTAAAAATAAAGAAAAAAAATGTGCCCTCTCCATGCTTTCAGGTATCCACTATGACATGCTGCTCAGTGCCTTAGTTTTCCTGAGCTGTTGTGACAAATACCACACAATGGGTTGGCATAAACACAGGGGAATTTATTGGCTCTTGGCTTCAGATGTCAGAAGTCCAGATCAAGGCATTGGTTTGAAGGCTTGCTTCCACCAGGGGTCGGTAGTGTTCTGGCTGGCCAGTGATGTCCTTATGAACATGCCTTTTTCTGAGGTACATAACTCAATCTACCATACTCCAGGTAGTAAAATTTCTTACATGATGGCTCAGGGCTCCAGCACAAATGTTCCAGTGAACAAGATGAATGCTGCATCATGCTTTATGACCTACCTCGGAAGTCACATGGCATCACTTTCATCATACTCTGTTGGTCAAAGCAATCACAAGCTCCTCCATAACCAAGGGAAAAAGACAAAGACCGCCCCTCTAGATAAGAGGAATGTCAATCACCAAATATTCATTTATAGAATGCATGAACTACTCCCTACAAATCATTATGACAAAAACAGACAATCTAGTAGAAAGAAAATAGCCAAAAAACTTGAAATTATGAGAATAAGTTGGTGTAATACTTTGTTAATTCTTTTAACGTACTTTTATATTCAGAAATTATTGGAAAGATATTGAGAAATAAGGGATTTTTAAAAGTATTAATGGAGAAGATTGTTAAGTGGGTTGGATATAAAAGGAACAGGGAAGGGATTACAAATGGAATCCTACATCCAGGGAAGATGTTAAATTTGAAATGACTATAAAAATTCAAATAAACATATATTTAAGCTGATGGAAATAAGGAACTGAGATCTAGGATAAGAGGTCAAGGCTGGATATGGAGATTGGAGAATTAAATAATAGAGATATTAATTGAATTCCTGGAGAGTAGTTATATATATCAATAGATTGAACACACAGATTTGGGAAACCTCATTGTTAATAGGTAGAGGAAAGAAGAGGTCCTTGAAAAAGAGACCAAGAAGGAAGGATAATAGTTGGGAAGAGAAAAGAGAAAAGATTTAGGTACCTGCAGCCAAAAGGGAAAAGCATTTCAAAAGAGAGGTAGATGATCACTGATGTCAAGTATTAGAGTTCAAAGGAAAACAAACACACAAACAAAAAGCCTGGGGAAAAGACAGTGCATTGGCGGGAAGGATATATTCAATATCTTTCAAGTGAAATATTTGAGCAAAATGTGGAAATAGGAGATTGATTATACAGGTCTAAGAAAATAAGTAGATAGGAAATGGAGGCAGAGGTATAGATGGAAGGGACAAGGGCTTGGCAGCAAAAAGTGAGACTATCAAGATAGGAATTAGAAAGATAGAATATCAATACCAAGCAAATATTGTAGTAAGAAAGATTTTCATTTAAACCCAAAGGCTGCTTGAAGTAGAAAAAAATTCTTTATTCATTATGCTGTACAATGTCTTATTTTGACTATAAGAGTTTTAATAGTTGATGAACGGCAGCAATAGGTAATCTCCTTGATGCACTAGATCTTGACCTTTTAGAGTTTGCAAAATAATGTCTTCTCTTTAAGTCTAAATAAAAATATTTAGTGCCAGAGGAGATATTCTTCCATGACATATTTAGTAAAATGTTATCTTATTAACAGCTTCATTAATCTATGCATCCAACCATCCTATAGAGTCTGTCTCAGTTTTTATCATTCTGAATGAAGGCATCTGTTAATTTGACATCACTGAGCCATTTTTATGTTTATACTAAATGAATTTCATCTTATAGGTTTTAACCAATTTCTCAAATTTAATCAGGGCATAATGTATGTTGACCAAACCAACATCATGTTACAGTGTCCTTATACTCGTGATATCTTTAAATGTTGCCTTTCATATTCCTTTTCTTGGTTCTACAAGTTGTTAATGAGAATATTCATGAATATTATATTTAAAGGTACCTTATTAGAAACTCAATACAACATGTCCACCTAGATTGATAGTGATCCATCAGTGACTCATAGAAAAACTATATTCAATTATTTTTCAGTTGTACAATCCAAATATTGTTACTTCTTCCCACTCTACCATGTTACTTTCCTTCTATAAACTCTGATAGACTTGTATCTCATTTATTCATTAGGTTTCCATTAATGAACAGGGAAAAATGAATTTATTTGACCTAATTTGTTTGCCCTCAAACATATTTGGCTTCACTGTAATAGCAGATGGGTATGAAAATACATGCATGTATACATTTTGCCACATTTCTTGGCAAGTGAATTAGTCCACAACATTTTCTGTAGCCCACATCACATTTAATGTCACAGAAGGGATTCATCTTTTGGCAATGAACATTAGCAGCCCAAAGAAAAGGGGTCATAAATCCCATTTTCATTTTTTATTAAAATCATAGTATGTCAGGGTGTAATTTTCTTTTTTTGATACAGTGTAATTTATTCAGTGACCTTGGACCATGTTCCTGTGCTAATCTGAAAGGTTGAATCAGTGTATTAATAATTTTTGCAACTTCACACAGTTTCCTCTAGTACAAGTCCTTGAAAAACCAGCTTTTAGCTAAATACTCTTAGATGGAAGTAAAATGCTGGTTAATTTCAAGAAGGGAGGCAGAGGCCACTGCAAAGTTTTGAAAATGAAACTAAATCAGTGAGTCACAGGGAAATCATAAATATATTTACTTTTTATCTTTTATAAAACTGTTGTCTCAAGACTGAGCATCATTCTAATATGACCTCATTTAATGTCTTTAGCCTCTTGAGTTTTAATCATCTATTAACTTACTATACCTAAGTTCTGAATAAACACGAAGAAAGATTGAGGCCAATCTATGAATAAAGAAAATGGTTAAACCTAACAGTTTTTAGATCATTACAACCTTCTTTCTACATACATGTTTAACTATTACTAATACATTTTTCTTCCCTTTCCTGAAGCCATATATTTATTGACATAGATTCTGATGCAAACTAGTTTGAAAGGTGAAGGGAAAAGGCAAAGTCACATTGGTGCCCAAGGGTGATAGTTGTCTAATGGCTCTAAACTGTGGCCAAATGTGGCCCATCTCCTAGTAGAGGCTATTTACCCATTACACTTCCTATCATATCCAGTCCTAATTAAATTCAAAGTTCAACGACTACGAGTCAATCCCCTACCTTGTTTTATGTCGGTTTCCCCTATTTGGCAACACCTCAAACTTAGTTAAATCCTTCAACCGGCTATCCCTTCTAATTTCAGGCTGCTGAGCCTTGGTGGAGAAAATCATACAACTTTGTACCACATATCCACAGTGTCCTTATGTAAATAAACCAACAACCCAAAATTAGATATTCATGTGGTTTGTATATGTGTGTCAAAACTACAAAATATGCTTTTTAAACTATGGGTACAATTATTAGTCAGTTGTGAAGTTAGGTTAGTAGTTAAGACACACTTTCATTTTTTAGCAAAAATAAGTTATTAGAAAATAAAATCAGATTGCTTGCAGTAACCAAAAATTGTTTGCTAAAACATGTTTTAGTTATAGTCAAATGAAATTCCTGATATGGCTCATGGTCAAAATATTTTACTCGTCTGGAACTATGCAGGGTATTTGTGAGGATGTGGAACAGTTGGAATGCTTAGATACTTTGGAAGAAACTATGGTTTTCTTATAAAGTTTAATATACTCTTATCATCTGACACAGGATTCCAGTCCTAACTATTTATGCAAACAAAATGAAAACATGAACACAAAATGATTTGTACTTGAATGTTCATAGTTATATTATTCATAGTAGCCAAATACTAGAGACAACCCAAATGTCTATCAACTGATGAGTGAATAAACAATTTGTGTTACATCCATATTATGGGATACTATTGAGCAATTAAATATTTTAACTTCTGATACATTCAACACTATGGTTGAATCTGTAAAACATTATGCCAAGTGAAAGAAGCCAGCCAAAAAGCACAATATGTTGCATTATTTCATTTATATGAAATTCTAGAAAAGACAAAAACCATAGCAACAGAAAAAAATTCAGTGGTTGCCAGGAGCTGGGGGCGAAGGCCAGAGACCGATTGCAAAGAGGCTTAAAGGAACCTTTAGGGTTAATGGAAATGTTCTATATTAGACTGCAGTTGAGGATACAAAACTTTATGAATTTGACAACACTCATCAAAATGAACAGTTAAAATTAGTGAATTTTATTGTTTGTAAAGTATACCTCAATAAAGCTGAATTTAAAACCACTAAGAAAAAAATATGTTTTTATATACCATTTAAGATGCCTGAAATGTTCAAAAATGCATTCCCAGATAACAACAGTATTGCTATATTTCTTAATTCTTAGTACTATGTACAGTAACTCTTTTCTCTACAGTTTATTATTTTCCTCTACTTGAGCTCCTGTCCTCTTTAATTCATTTTCCATTTATGTAAAAATAAGCATATTGCATAAAGCTAAACCTTAACCATTTCTGAATGTACTAGACAGAAAAGATTTTAGTTTTTCCTGTAAGGCTTTTTTTAAAAATTTTTATTTTTTTACTGAAAGCAAGATAGTCATTGTTTTTCCCTTTCTTCAGAGTGATGTCTTATGAGTTTCTTTTTAACTTGTGTGAAAAAGATCACTAGGCAGTGTAAGCCAATTTAAAAATTAGTCTTCTGGAAAGAGAATATTATTAAATAGATTTTCTATGAAAATGAGTTCAAAGGGTGATTTTCTGGTTATTGATCTTTTTCCAGAAAGAATTTCTTTGTAACTATTTCCCCCACTACCCCCACTGAAAATTGCCTCAGCCTTTTCCTTAAAGATCTCCTTTGAGTCTATACATCTTCCACCCACTCCTCTTCCCATAATAACTGATTCCAGGGGAGTCTATATAGCTGACCAATCAATAACCATCCTTTATCAGTGGAGGGTCTCTCCAATAAAAGATCAGATTGTAATGTAAACTGCATTATTCAAATGCAGAGGTAAAACTGAGCAGCACTTGCTTCTTAAATAAGAAAATTTCTGTAAAAAGCAATCAACTAGGACTCATAATTACAGATGGTTGGCAAGAATCTGGGAGTAACAAAATTAAATAACTAAACCATTTAATGATTTGTATGTCTTCAAATGAAGTATAAAATTTATGTGTTCATTTCCGTGTTACTTTCTTTGGTCTTTAGTATGCTAATCCCATAGTCACAGACTGTGATGCTGACTGCAGTTGCATCACTTTATACACTATGGGGCTTCATCTGTCAGTCATAAGAAAAAAAGCTATATAAGACACAAAATATAAAGTTTTTTTATTATTTCAATATGTGTCCTTCTTCTCACAGTTAATACTTTTGTGTGACATTTTCAAGAGGTCTACAAGAACACCATGTGTCCATAAAATAATCAATAGAAATTCCATGTTTCTTCTAATTGCTAATACAAGCCTTAAAACACTAGCTGATCCAACTCTTGTTGAGTTATGTTGCTGGTAACAAATGGCTATATTGGGACATGGATTCCTTGTTGTGATGGGAAGGTCACCCCTGATAACAGTTTCTGAAAAACATGCCTGTATCTGTCTAGATGGCACACTCTTTGTATAAAGTAGGATAACTTTTTTGGGGGGAGGTGCTATATTCTAAAGCAGGCAGCCAAATTCTGGTAAAGCCAAAACTAATCTACTTGCATTGTTGAGGGAAAACAATCAAGTATGGTCTTTCTTGTGAAAGATAGTAAAGAAAGAAGTCTGGACAAATATCTAGGTATTTAAATTATTTGTGCTAGTAAGGTGCCATTGCACCCCTAGGGTGAATAGCTAACAGATTCCTGGAGGGTTTACTGCATATTCTTTAAATACTACTCCTCTCTAACTTTATTACATTTTTGTAGATATGTTTATTGCCATGAGGAATAAATGAAACATGAATTTCCACTTTACAAGAAGTCTAACGTTTGGACAACCTAAATTGTACACATGGTCCTGCTCTACCGTATTTCTCTTTGATTATATGGAGAGAATGTAGTTTATAAAAAATAAGAAAATCAAAGGATTTATATCATTTGCATTTTCAGTCATAAGTACAGTCTTGATCAGACTGACCTAAAGATTATTAAATCCAATATGCAGGGATTTTTGTCAAAGAATCAAGGCTCTAATATAGAAGCCTAATATTTCAAAGACAAATAGACAGCAGAACCTGGGATCATTATTATATTTATCCATAATCATAGTAAAAATAATCTGAAACTACCTCTGATGTGGTATGTTCTATTATAAGAGAGTAAGAATGAAAAACCTATTTGGAATGCTTATAGATTTTCTGCAGTTCTGAGTTTCAGATTAAAGAAAAAAACATTTGTGGGTTATGAGAAAGTGGCCCAATACTGCAGAAAATGTGTCTGAGTGAAGACAACAGGTGCCAATGGGCAAGATGATCAAAGCAAGGATAAGAAATGTCAGAATGGTGGGCATATCCCTTCCTACTGTGAGTATATGCTTTTAAATTTCATTTGTCCAGGAAGCTCCAACCTTAGGCAACACATGTGGTAGGTCCAATCAATCATGGTGGCGTTAAACCTTGGCCAATGCAGCTCTGAGCATTTTAAACAGGTTCCAGGTTAGCGCAAAGGGATTCATTTAGAGAATGCCTTTGTGTGCCAGAGTGTTGAAACTCTCAAAGCTGTATCTAAACATGCAGCAGGATCTGCCCTGCTATGGGCAGACTTATGGTAAAAGCACTATCCCTTCATCCATTTCCCAATTCTGCTTAGCTTCTGCTGTTGGAATCTCCTAAAGTTTACCTAAATTACCTCAATATCAAATGATTTTCATAAAAAGAGTTTTAAAGCACATGACACATATATCACCAGGCCTGTATATAAAACCGTGGTATTTTTTTTTGTATGGTATGATAAGCCATTGTTTATGTGTAAGCACTTTACCATAAATTTATTTCCAAAAACCGAAACAGGGTCTTTAGCAAATTTTGAACATTAAACATGTTCACCTGGCTATCCTTTTTTTAATGTAGAAGTTACATTCTGTCAAGTCACATTCCTATCCCTGTGATCCATCCACCCTTTTCTCAGCACCCACCACCTAGAAGTCTCTGGCTATCCTGAGAGAGTTCAAGTAGGCAAATACCAGCATATTTGAATATATTTTTATCCTCCATTTTAACACAAATGTAAAAGTAGCATTTGATTTCTATTTGGTCTTATTGTTCTGTGCTTCCTGCTTATTTATTTTTAATTAGCAGATCTTTTCATATCAGTACATAAAGAGCTTCATCATTTTTCCAGCTGCATAGTATGCCATTTTATGGCTATATGTTATTATAAATGATATTATACCATTTCACTTGTGTGCACCTCTATTTGTAGAATAAATGTTTAGAAATGGAATTTCTGAATCAATGGATATGCATATTTTTAGTACTAATAATTATTGCCAAATTTCCTACATAGAGGTTATATCAATTTATATTACTCCAACAACGTAAATAGGAACTGTGCTTTGGCTTAACCACTCCCATTCTATTATAATATTATATAGTACAAAGAGTACTAGGTTTGGATTTTAACCCTGCCATTTAAAAGCTGTTTCTTGGGCAAATTACTTCTTTAAACCTTAGTTTTCTCACCTACAAAATAAAGATGATGATAACTACTTGCAAAGTTACTATGAGAATGAAATAAGATCACTATATAAACCAGGTATAGTACCTGTTATGTCACTAATGCCAAATAAATGGAAACAATTATGATTTCCTCTAATTAAAAAATTATGATATATTATACTTTTTCTCTTAATTTAAAAAAAAAACCTACTTTTTGCAAGGCTTTCTGGAAATATATTTCCACTAGATATAATAATCATTATATTAGTTTACTATTTTATAGTTAACCTACTAATATAAACGAGCCCCCAGCACTCACTTTGCCTTCCTTGAGGGAGAAATCAGAAGCCAAAGCACAATACAATGCTAAAACCACATGAAAACAAGAGTAAACAGAAAAAAAGTGTTATAAAGACACAAGAACAAAAACCATGGTATAGGAAATCACAGCAAATAATAGTAATAACTATTATTTTTCATTGATGATATTAGTTGATTAATATCAAAAATACTATTAACAATTAACTTTAAATGACATTGATTACATTAACGAATATATCATATCATATAAATATTAATAAATATATAATTGATAATAATAATATTAGCAATAGTAGTAGTTGTATAGTAGTATTTTGAAGCTAGAAAGCAGAAAGGCCAGTGGTAAGTTACTCAGCAGGTGGGAGAAAGTGGAAATTGATGTTCTGGCAATGGGAAAAGTGCAGCAACAAGCTGATCTGTACCACGGAGTCCGAGAAAAGATCCAAGTAGGTGACATGGCTCAACAGTGAATGGCTACATAGTCAAAATGGTCCACACACTGCAAATTCTGCATTAATGTGTTGACTATTGATAAAATCCAAAATTATGTTATACCCATATTGAAAGTGGGGTGAGATAAAAGTTGGTATGTCATGAATCATTGGCTATAGCGGGAAGCCAATGAATAATATAAAACTGAAAAAAAATAGCAACATAAGGATACCATTTAGAAATATGGAGATAATTACAAAATCACTCAGTCAAGAGTGCTGAAAGTGATTGCCTCTGGGGAACATAAATGGAGGGAGCTTGGGGAAAAGGGAGAGAATATTTTGTTTTCATAGGCTTGAAGCATTACTTAAATTTTCAAACTATATGCATGAGAATTTTAAAGGAAATATAAATTAAAATAAAGAGGGAAGAATTGAAGGCTGTTACATTAATGCAGGGGGAGTATTTATGTACTTTTTCCTATAAGTAAAATTTAAGGTACAACCAGTATTTTTTAATAGGAAATCAATTTTACATATTATACAAAATACTTAATCTAGTCTAAGGTAACAGTGATGAGTTCCTTGATTGGGTTTCTAGAGATATTAATTTTTCGCTTTACCAATTGGCTCCCAGGTTACTTTCCTCTCCATCTAGTACCCTCAATGTAAAAATAATTCTCATAAAAATAATTCTCCATAGCATCTTCCCAGCTGTCTCAAAAGAAGAGTATTGAAGGAAGAAGGTCAAAAGATCAGGCACTAATGTCATAATTTCCTTGCAGTCCACTCCCTCACACAGACACAGATATACTCTCACATACCACATACCACCACCTCTGCACTCCACCCTCTACTTCAACCATTAAAAAACTAGGACTTTACCATTGATTTAAAACAACCTTGTAGCTCTGTGAATTACCAGTCAAAATTGTCCAGAGTTTGAGGAAATGTTTGTTTAATATAGCCAAGTATGGTCCACATTGGACCCCAGAAAGCAACCAGAATCAACACAAAAATGTTAAACATTCCTGGCCTTTAAAATATGTTCTGCAAAGCAAATGTGGCTCAAGCAGTTGAGCACCCATCTACCACATGTGAGGTCCCAGGTTTGGTTCCCCGTTCCTCATAAAGAAGATGAGCAAGACAGCAAGCTGACGTGATGGGCTGGCATGGCAAGCTGACGCAACAAGATGACACAACAAGAGGAACAAGGAGGAGAAACGTAATGAGAGACCCAACAAAGCAGGGAGCGGAAGTGGCTCAAGCAATTAGGCACCTTCCTCCCACACGGGACGTCCCAGGTTCAGTTACTGGTGCCTCCTAAAAGGAAGACAAGCACACAGCAAATGCAAACAATAAGGGGGTGGGGAGATGAATAAATAAAATAAATTTTAGAAAGTATATGTTCTCATCTTTTTTTCCAATGGGCACATTGTTTCTGAAATTTTTACCTTGACTTCTTGAACATTCACTTGGAAGAAACTGTCTCTGAATCTATATTAAACAGAAACCAAGGCATTCTTTTCTATTTTTGGAATAATAAAAATAAGAGCCACATGTTTAGATTGGAAATTAGCTTACTACTTAAAAAAATATTGTATTTCAAATGCCATCATAAAATCTTACATCCAGAAGGACCTTGGAACTTGGTATGGTCATTCAGATACGTAGAAGCAAAGTCAGTTAGGTTGGGATTATTATTACTATATTGGCTGCAAAAATTCAACATAGGTAATGAGTTCCAAGGAGAATAGTGCATACCATCTAAGAAATACATCATTTCAGTCTGTTTCCTAAAAGAAATACATTCTTTCAGTTTTCTCTGTCTCTTGTAGTAAGGGGTTATTGTGAGTTAACATTCTATTCCTTCCCAAATACTCATATTTTACTTCTTGGATTGTCTCTGTTTTAGTTTGCTAAGCTGCTCAAAGCAGATATTATAAAATGGGTTGGCCTTTAACAACGGAAATTTATTAGCTTATGAGCTTACAGTTCTGAGGCTAAGAAAAATGTCCAAATCAAGTCATCATCAAGGTGACACTTTCTTCTCGAAGACTGGCTGCAGGTGATCCTGGGCTCCTCTGCCACCTGGTAAGCACATGGCAGTCTCTGCTGGTCTCTTCCTTCTCTTCTGGGTTGTGTTGCTTTCAGCTTCTTGCTTCTGTGGCTTTATCTCTGTGTCTATATTCATCCCATTTATGAAGGACTCCAGTAAGAGGATTAAGACCTACCGTAGACCATGCCTTAACTAAAGTAGCCTAATCCAAAGGCCCTTACAGGAATGGATTACCTTTAAGAACATGATTTTCTAGAGTACATGCAGTTTCAAACCAGTACAGTTTTCCTTTCCTTTATTTCTCCCTTCTCCCTGATCTAAATCTTATGTCTTCTAATTCTCATATTCTGGGAACAAGGTTTCTTTTATCTAATTTTACCTTGTTAACAATTCTAAAATTTCTAAAAGAACATTTTCTTTGTTTTTCTTTCTATCCCTTCTTTTCTAGTAGCTGTTTTTCCTCAACAATTTTAATATTTATATTTTGCTTTCCATTCCTTGCTTTTATTTGGTAGCCATTGTTGGTACTGATTTTTCAAAGAAATTGGGTTTGAGTCCACTAGAAGTCTTACATAGGTCATTTCTGCCTTGAACCTCTTTCCTGACCTACACCGAAAATGTTCCATAAAGTATAAGCTGCCAAGAATAGGAGTGAGAATATTCAAGGTGTTCAGAGGAATTGAAGAAACATATTTCTTTCATGTTTGGTGAACCCATTATTTCATCTCACTTAATAAAAACGATGATGATGATGACAATATGATTACAATGATTGCTGATTGGTGATGTTAACAATCATGAAGATAACAAGTAGTAGTAGTAGTAACAGCAGCAGTAGCAAGCACTGAATGCCAGGCATAGTCCATGCATTTGATCATGTCTTTCATTCACCATCTTACAAACATCCTTTAAATTAGATTAAATGACATGAAATTGTTACTTTGCAATCATTTTGGAATTTTATATACAAATGAGAAGAATGGGACTTCAAGAGATTAAATAATTTATCTAAGTTCACCCAGCAAAATAAATGAGAGAGCCATAATTCAAACCATGTATATCTGATTCACAAATCCATGCTTTTAAGTTACTCTATATCTTAAGTCTTCATGTTTTATAAGATTTTCTGCCAAGATTTTCCATTTGTATGAAGATAGGAAAAGTGCAAGTCTTGCCTTCCCTTTATTTTTTGATGTTCTTTAAGGATTCCAATATTCTATAATGGGAGTGTTTCTGTTATGTCATACATTCCTCAAGGAGTGTTTAGTAAAAGTTAAAGAACGTGAAACCCAAGTAATTCATTTTTATGTGCTTCAGGAAATGTCATAAACAATTTGCACAATAAGCTCTCACAAAAATGGACTGAATTAGATGTCTTGGGAGAAATGAATTGCTCTATAATGCCCACCCTGTTGGAATTTGATATTACTAACATGCAATTAGTCCCTCCCCACATCTCAAAGAAGGTTGAGTAGAGTGTGTTAATGAAATGGTAGTGAATGTTTATCTTCATTCCTTTCATTTTGTTCTGATAGGCAATATTGTCAAATAATAGAATCCACTCACTTTGATAAGATATTATTGGTATAATTTTCTCATTTTTAAAATTAAACCATTTTTGTTTCCTTGCTTATTTTGTTATCAAAGTGATGAGATCTGAGGTTTGGTGATTTTCACCGAGAAAGGAAGAATTCCTAAAAGGGCAGTCTAGTTCAAGTAAAACAAGAGGAATGAGGTCTGTCTATCCACAGCAAAGTAGTCTGGAATTAAGCTTACTTCCCCAGCTGTTTAAGGCAAGTCAGCCTGTATTGCATACAGGTTAATGCAATAGCAGTGACTGGATGTCTACTGTGCCTCAACAAAGGGATATTAACGTGTTGGACACGTATTAATTACTTATGGTATACATAACATCATACAGAGATAGTTATCATGATATACTCATGTCTATTTCGCACCGTTGAAAACCAGTGTAATAGAGTGATCAAGCTTTACAGCAACCCAGGAGAAAAGTTGAGAAGCAATCCAGAAGAGTTTCCGGTTGCAAAATAACATTATATCACATGCATGCACTCAGCCCTTCATTAGTTACATTTGTTAAAATTGCTTTCAATATACAGTCTCTGGTGTGAGATGGAAAGAAAAGAGGAAGCCTGCAGGAAGTAGAAAGCCTTCCAATTTGATGACATTTTCTTAAAAATAATAATAATAAAAAAAAACAGTTACAATGGGGCAAACTTGAAAAAAGTATACAAACACAAAAAGCAATTTTCTTAGCTAGTTATTTTCAGCCTCATCCTTATTATTTTAGTACTGAGTTAGAAAACAGCTTCTTTCTTTACTCCTTACTTTTGTTTTGAGCTGGATACTAAAGTCAAGGTATGATGTAAAGAACAGGAGAGCCTGCTATAAAAAACAGTATGTGGCCATAAATATCTAACCTTTTGATCACCAGTTAGGAACTTGTAGAGAATGGAGTCCTGTCTTTAAAGCAATCAAGCCCTATAGATTCAATTTATAGGTGATAGAATTGAGGGCCAGAAAAATTAAGTGATTTACTAATTAGTGTGTAAGCTGGATAAAAGCTGTACATTATACAAATATTTCAAGCTAATAGAAATCAACCTAAAAAATTATTAAAACCATGTACCTGAAAAAGATATGGGCACACAAAAATGCACCACTCAGCCCAGGTTCTGCCTCTGACTGAGGAACAAAAGATGGTTTCCTGCAAATCATGGTAGTCATACCAGGCATCAACCTCAGAAGACATATCAGAATATTTTGAGTCTATTTAACTGTTTGCCTTCTCCATCTGTTGGGAGTAGCCAAATGTTTATAAATGGTTTCCTATAGACTAGAAATTAAGTGAACAGAGATGAATCTGGTTCTTAACCTCAAGGAATTCACACGTGATCTGGGAGACAGATCATTACGATATAGTGAACTACAGATGTTGAAAAGAGGGGCTGTACACTAGCCTAAAGAGAGGGGACAGAATAAAAAGCTGTAGAACAAACTTTCCTTTGTCTTAAATTCACCTAAGAACTTCAAGAAGCTGGTTCTAATTGTGGTTAGCTTGGACCAGTTCATGTTCTCCTAGATAGTGCCCTCATAACCTAACAGGCCTAAACCATTTATTTCTATTCACTTTTCCTAGTTTTCTTAATTGATCCTCATTTATCAGAAAATGTCGATTCTGGGGAGGCAGATCTTCTTTTTCAGATTGCTGCCTGTTCTCTGACTTGGTCTTGCAAAGGTAATGATAGGTTAAATCTCTCTCTACAAGAGAAAGAGCTGCATTCCTTTACAAGAAAGATGTCTTTCCCTTACATGGATTCAGAAGTCCTTGATTGAACCCTTAATTAATTGGAGGATTTTTCTAAACACACTGACAATGAGGCTGCAACATGCGTGTAAGACATATAATTATGTAGAAATGTGACCATGTTTTAACCATTCTTTCGTTTGCCTGTTCCTTTTCTTCCATGAACATTCAGACTAAAATCACAGTCAGGGTGGTAACACAAGACATACTTGAAATATAGGCCCAGTAGTTTAGATGCTCTCTACAGAGCATCTATTTAAATTTCTCTACAGAAGAAGGATGATAAATAAAATGAAACCCTGCAAATGAGCCATTCAGATATCTAAATATTGAATGCACAATGATTGACATTCCGTCTGATCTAAAGACTTTAGTTCCAAATTCTAGTGCCTTTTACCAAAAGGAATCAATTCACAAGATGTTCAATGAGTTCTTAGAACAACTGTAAATCTGTCACAGAGCCCCATGGGCAGAAAGGTTACTTACTACAGATACCAAGCAAAAACCTGCTTTCGTTATTGGATTAAATTTGACTATATGAATGCCTTTCCTTAGAGAACTAAAAGAAATTCCCTGTTGAGTGGATGGTCTAAATGTTATAGATGATTATTCTAAGGGATATGCTTTCTTTCACTTTTCTTTGGGAACAAAAATTTCTGGTAGAACAGTTGTGGCTTTGAGACATGTCTATGTAAATAAGTACCTTTTATTGAGAAGTTAATATGTACCAGGTACTGTGTAAAGTACTTTACATGACTTTCATTTAATCCCCTCAACAATACTGTGAAATAAAGTATTACTATTCCCAATTTACAGCTGAGGAAACCAAGGCTTAGGGAAGGTTACCCAACTTGTCCTAGGTAGGATTTTCAGTGGTGGAGAGATGATTTACACCAATCTGACTCCAAACACAATGCTTGTAATTTCCTCTGGCAGTCATGAAAATGAGGTGGAACTCTTTTCCTTTCTGGTAATATAGTCACAAAAAATTTTAGAATGTAGTGTTTGAATGACCAAAGTGACTCCAGAGACAATTTTATCCAATATCCTTATATTATAGGTGAAAAAAGTGAGAAATTGTCTTTAAACTTGTGTTTTTATTTCCATTGACATAACATATATGATAAGAATCTATATGACTGGGCAGTTTATAGTTTATTTCAATAATTTTTAAATACTCTTCCTTAAAATAAATTCAAATATATATATATAATAATTACATATATAAAAATAAAATAGCTTCCTAACCAAAGAGCTATTTAAATTGCTCTGTTGTCTCTTCCAAATTTTATGAATACCAAAGACTCAAATAATGTACACAATTTTTATAATTATATCATATTATCTATTACTGTTTTCACAGTATATATCTGTGTATATATACTATCTATGTAGCTGAATAGTCCTCACATTCATCATTTTAATGGCTATGTAATACTCCAGCAAGCTGATGTACCATAAAACTAATTCACCATTTTTATAAAACATCTGACTTTATTTACTAAATGCAAACTAAGTTTGTGTGGGCATATAGTAGAAATTGTTAAACATATTTTCATTGGGAAATAATGATTCTAGAAATAGGCAGATTGTTATCTATGTTCCACAAACCAGATTTGAGAGAAATGCCTTAATGAAATGCATAAAGCCTTATTTATTCTGATTTAAAATTTTGAGGTCTGGAATAGCAATTCTATATCTGTCATCTGTAATACAGATTATTGTTATTATGATTATATGTGAAGATTTGTGGATGAACCCTGCACTTTATGAATATATCATAGAGATAAAGTAGGTCTCTGCCAACAAATGCTTATGCATGCAAAGAAAAATTTGGTAAAGAATAGATAACTGTGAAGATTGAATAGAGATGAATTTTAGTACATGAAGATTTTATAGAAAATGTAAGGTTGGAGAATGATTTTAAATGGGGAAGGAAAGCTCCTAGATAAAGAATAAAGTTATAATGATGGCATCTCTAAGGTTATTTTTAACCAGCTGATGGACTTGATTGAGTGCTTCTTTCAAGTACATGATTTAACTTCTGCAATTCTCTATTATCTGAGAGGAGCTTATCTGCCTATTGTGGACAATTTAACTCTCAGAGGACTAGCTTCTCTGCTTATTTATCCACAACTAACCTTGTTTCTACCTTTCCTGAGATATTAGCATCTGTGGTGCTGAAGTAAACTTTTGTTTAATGTACGTATCAGGAGCTATTAATCCCTTGTAAATGAGGTTTCAGTTTTCCCTAGCTGAAATTCAAAAGGTCAAGGGAATGAGGGGGCATGTGATGGTGCTGTAGTTGTTTGAGTGATAAAGAAGTGTTTCATAAAGAAATAAATGTGTGATCCAAGCACTAAAGGATAATTGGGATAGAGAAAACCATCAAGTAGGGTAGGCATTTCACTCAAGGAAGCATGGAGATATAAAATATCATGGGCATGATACATGGTATCTATGTCTGGAACATACATGAATATACATAATATATGTTTATTAGAGGTTTATTGTATATTACATCAAAATACATAGCATGTTCAAAAACACCACATCGAATGTTTAATGCAGTATACTTTATTAGTGGTGCATAGACCAATGAGCTGTATAAAATTGCAATGAATGCAGTGCATTAATGAAGCATTTCCATCAATCCTTGCACATGCAACTATAATGCACTGCCTTAGATGAATTGTGCCTCTGATTTTCACTGACTAAACGTGCACATTTAGCACACTGCATAAGAAGTAAGCCAGGGCATTAAAAAAATAAATGATTGAAAAATAATACTGTTATCTATGTGTCCAGGCTTTATGGCTAGTCTATAGAATCTGTTAATAGTTCAGTATAGCTAGAGAGTAGGAACATATTGAGAAGAGAAGGAAGGAATGAAATAAGGAAGAAAGGAAGAAGGAAGGGGAAGGATAGGACAGAAGGTAGAAAGGAACGAAGGGAGGGAGAGAGGGAGGGAGAGAGATAGGAAGGAAGGAAAGAAACAGAAAGGGAAGCAGAGGCCAAATAATTAAAGGTCTAGCCTGTGTTGAAGATCTATTTGAGCTTCTTTCTGTTGGTGATAGGGAATCATTGAAATGTCATAAGCAATATGAATTACATGATACAATTGGCAATATAGATGAGTCTGGTGCTAGAATAGAGAGGTTGGAGTGATTCTGGGGAAGACCAAAAACAGAAAGATGAATTAGAAGGGTCTGCAATAGCCCAGAGGTAATATGAGGTTGAGTATGAAGGTATGTAGTGTACTGGTGTAAAAAGGAAGGAGTAGATTTGAGAGTTATTTTGGAGTTCAAAGAAGTTCTCCTATTGATGTAGAGTTGTAGAGAGGGGCAGAGGGAGAAGGGGACTATAATTCTTTTGGTTTAGATAGTAGTATCACACAATGAGACAGGGATATTGGGAAAGCAGGTTTGGAGGAAAAGGTGATTTGGTAGATTGATTGCAAAAATGGCCAGAATCCATTACCTCTCCTTGTATCCATATATTGTGTAATGTGACTTTGGAGCTAATCCCATTTTCTCACCTTTGAGTCTTGACTAGGCTTGTGACTTGCTTTGGTCAGCAAAATATGGCAGAAGTGATATTGTGCCAGTTCCTAAACTAGGCTTTGAGAGTCCTTGGTCCTTCTGTGCACTTACTTTCTTTCTCTCAACATTTCCAGTGCCAGAAACAAGCCAGGACTAAGCTGCTGGAGGACTGTGAAGACAGGCTAGTCATTCCAGCCCTCCTAGCAGTATTAGTTTCCTTTTACTGTTGTAACAAATACCCACAAATTTAGTGGTTTAAACAACACTAATTTAGACCATGAGTAATAGAAGGAAACTTCCTCAACATGATAAAGAGGATATATGAAAAGCCTTCAGCTAACATCCTACATAATTGCAAAGAACTGAAATCTTTCCTACTAAGACCAGGAACAAGACAAAGATGTCCACTGCCACCACTGTTATTCAATATGTACTGAACGTTCTTACCAGAGCAATTAGGCAAGAAAAAGTAATAAACGACATTAAAGTTGGAAAGGAAGAAGTAAAACTTTCTCTATTTGAAGATAGCATGATCCTACATACAAAAAAAAATCTGAAAAATGCACAACAAAGTCCTAGAGAAAATAAATGAATTCAGAAAAGTGGCAGGGTACAAAATCAACACCCAAAAATCAGTAGGGTTTCTATACACAAGCAATGAACAATCAGAAGAAGAAATCAAGAAAAGCATTTGTGATGATTAGACTAATGTGTCAACTTGGCCAGGTAATTTTGTCCATGTCTTTGGTCAAGCAAGCACTGGGCTAATGGCAATACAAGAACATTTATGAACTATGATCACCAGTGAGTTTACTTTGTGGATGGCTGATTATATCAGGGAGATTGCTGTCAGCAGTGGGTGATGCTTTTATACAATCAGTTGAATGCCTTAAAAGGGGAAGTGATTTCAACATTCAGAGAGAATCTCCCAGCTCGTCTTTGGACAGCCAACATCTCCCAGAAACTCATCAAGGACCTTCATTGGACTTTCATCAGAGCTCCTGGTTTGCAGCCTGCCTCCGGAATCTGGACTTGTGCATCCCCATGGTCATGTGAGAGACTCTAATAAAATCTCATATTATTGACAGATATCTCCTGTTGATTCTGTTTCCCTAGAGAACCCTAACTAATATAGCTTGGTACCAGGAGTGGTCCTTGAGGAACAGAATCTTAAACATGGGATGTCTGAGGTGGTTCTGGGAGCAGAAAGTAGACTTTCTACTCTAATTGGACTGAAAGGTACTAATGACACCCTTTCCAATAATGAAGAGGTCGCTAACAGTCCATGGTGTGAGGTGGCAATAGAGATATGCAAAATAGCATCACTTGATTCCCCTACTTCCACGTTTATAATAAGCAAGGATCTGGGTGAGAGTGTTTTCAACACCTTAACAGAATTTTGTGGAGTCAAAAGTTATAATGATATTGGCTGACTCCTCCTAGATACTCTAGATACAGTTACGAAAGAAAGAGATGAGGTAAAGTCTTCAAATTTGAAACTTAAATGCTGCATGAATAATGTGAAAGTTGCTATGTGTGCCCTGAAAGAAAATCTTGTCTCTTGTAGGCACAGACTTGAGATATCTGAGAATCAAACTCAGACTCTAACTGTACGAGTAGCAGAATTATAAAGGAAACTAAAATCTCAACCCTGCAGGGTTTCTGCTATTAAAGTGAAGGTATTAATTGGAAAGGAGTGAAGCCCAAGGATTGGGATGGAGACATATGGGATGATGATAATATTGGTGGGGATATTGGAACCCTAAATTCTGCTGAGACTTTACTAGATAAACCTGCAATGGCCTGCCCTGTGGAGAACACACCTTGTCAACCTTGTATCACCCAGCCTCCAGCCTGCCCCAGGGAGTCTGGACCTCCTTCCATCCCTGAGGTGGGTACCAGCCAAACTGAAGCTTCTACTGCCCAGCTTCTGGCCTACCCCAGGGATTCTGGACCTCCTCCCAGCCCTGAGGCAGTACCACCCAAACTCTAGCATGCACTGCCCTGAGGAATCTGCCTTCAACCTCTGCCTGAAGAGATTAATCCTGTCTCACCAGAAGAAAATGCAAAGGAATGCCCTGAGGTCAGTAGCCTGCAAGATATTTCTAATCCTTCTCCTTACCCATCCCCACCAGGCCTCTTGTCTTTCAGACCTATTACTAGATTAAAATCACAAAAAGCCCCCAAAGGTGAAATACAAAGTGTGACCCATGAGGAAGTACACTATATTCTGAAAGATCTGCATGAGTTTTCCAACTTATATAGACAGAAATCAAGGGAATATGTGGGGGAATGGATACTAAGGGTATGGGATAATGGTGAAAGGTATATAAAGTTTGATCAGGCTGAATTTATTGAAATGGGCCCACTAAGCAGAAATTCTGGATTCAAGGCTGTAGCTCAAGGGTTAGAAAGGGCTCTAACAGTTTGTTTGGGTGGCTGACTGAAACATGGAACAAAAGATGGCCTAGCATGTCTGATGTTGAGATGCCCAGTTTTCCCTGGTATACAGTAGAAGAGGGAATTCAAAGGCTTAGAGAGATTGGAATGCTAGAATGGATTTACCATTTGAGACCTGTCTACCCACCCCAGGAATGTTCAGAGGACACACCTTTAACAGAACCGTTAGGAATAAATTTGTAAGAATAACCCCATCTTCTCTGAAGACCTCTGGCATTGCTCTTCTCCATAGTCCAGATATTACTGTAGGGAGGGCTGTAACGGAATTAGAATCCTGAAACATTATAGGGATGATCGGATCTTGGCCTGGTAAAAGTCAAGTATCCTCAGTTAATTGCCAAAGAAAAGGTGGCCGTGGGTACAGCAATAAAAGGCAGATTCAAAGCAGCACTCAAAATAGTCTGAGTCACACGGAGTTATGGCATTGGCTAATAGATCATAGGGTACCTAGAAGTGCAATAGATAAGTAGTCTACTAAATTTCTTCTGGATCTGTATATGCAGAAGAGTTCTAGGTCGAGTGAACAAAACCCTAACTCAAATTACAGATGCAGAGAATCACAGCCCCTTAATCAATTCCCAGACTTGAGACAGTTTACACACCAAGAGCCCCTTGAATGAGGAGGAGGCCAGGTCCTTGGGGAAGGATCATGTTAAACTGTCAAAACTTTATAGTTAATCTTCCTCCCACCTTTCCCCAGGGAGACCTACGGCCTTTTATTAGAGTAACTGTGCATTGGGGAAAAGAAAATGATCAGACATTTTGGGGTTTATTAGACACTGGCTCAGAAGTGACATTAATTCCAGGAGACCCAAAATGTCACTGTGGTCCACCAGTCAGAGTAGGGGCTTATGGAGGTCAGGTGATTTATGGAGTTTTAGCTCAGGTCTGTCTCACAGTGGGTCCAGTAGGTCCCCAGACCCATTCTGTGGTTATTTCCCCAGTTCTAAAATACATAATTTGAACAGACATACTCAGTAACTGGCAGAATCCCCACATTGGATCCTTGACTTGTTGAGTGAGGGCTATTATGGTGGGAAAGGCCAAGTAGAAGCCACTAGAAGTGCCCCTACCTAGCAAAATAATAAATCAAAGGCAATACCGGATTCCTGGAGGGATTGCAGAGATTAGTGCCACTATCAAGGATTTGAAGGATGCAGGGGTGGTGATTCTCACCACATCCCCATTCAACACTCCTATTTGGCCTGTGTAGAAAACAGATGAACCCTGGAGGATGACAGTAGATTATCGTAAACTTAACTATGTGGTGATTCCAATTGCAACTGCTGTCCCAGATGTGGTATCATTGCTTGATCAAATCAACACTTACCCTGGTACCTGGTATGCAGCTGTTGATCTAGCAAATGCTTTTTTCTCAATTTACATTAGTATGGACCACCAGAAACAGTTTGCTTTCAGGTGGTAAGGCCAGCAGTATACCTTCACTGTCCTGCCTCAGGGGTATAACTCTCCAGCCCTATGTCATAATATTGTCCTCAAGGATTTTGATCATCTCTCCCTCCCACAAGACATAACACTGGTCCATTATATTGATGATATCATGTTGATAGGACCTAGTGAGCAAGAAGTAGCAAAGACTCTAGACTTATTGGTAAGGCACTTATGTGAGAGAGGATGGGAGATAAATCCAACAAAAATACAGGGTCCTTCCACCTCAGTGAAATTTCTAGGTGTCCAGTGGTGTGGGGCATATCGAGATATCCTTTTTAAAGTAAAGTAAAGGATAAGCTGTTGCATCTGTTCCTTCCCACAACCAAAAAAGAGGCACAACTCTTAGTTGGCCTCTTTGGATTTGGAGAAAACACACTCCTCACTTGGGTGTGCTACTCAGGCGCATTTACTGAGTAACCAGAAAAGCTGCTAGTTTTGATTGGGGACTGGAACAAGAGGAGGCTCTGCAACAGGTCCAGGCTGCTGTGCAAGCTGCACTACCGCTTGGACCATATGATCCAGCATATCCAATAGTGCTGGATGTTTCAGTGGCAAATAGATATGCTGTCCCTTATAGGGGAATCACACGCAGACCCTTAGGATTTTGGAGCAAAGCCCTGCCATCCTCTGCAGATAGCTACTTCCCTTTTGAGAAACAGCTTTTGGCCTGCTACTGGATCTTGGTAGAGACTGAATGCTTTACCATGAGCCATCAAGTTACCATGAGACCTCAGTTGCCTATCATGAGCTGGGTATTGTCTGACCCACCAAACCATAAAGTTGGGCGTGCACAGCAGCACTCCATAATAAAGTGGAAGTGGTATATACGAGATAGGGCTCGAGCGGTTCCTGAAAGCACAAGTAAGTTACATGAGGAAGTAGCCCAAATGCCCATGGTAACCACCCCTGCCATGTTACCTTCTCTTTCCCAGCCTACAGCTTTGGCCTGTTGGGGAGTCCCATACAATCAGTTGACCGAGAATGAGAAAACCTGGGCCTGATTTATAGATGGTTCTGCATGATATGAAGGTACCACTCGAAAGTGGACAGCTGCAGAACTGCAGTTCTTATCTGGGACATCATTGAAGGATAGCGGGGAGGGCAAATCCTCCCAGTGGGCAGACTTCGAGCAGTGCATCTGGTTGTTCATTTTGCTTGGAAGAAGAAATGGCCAGAGGTGCATTTGTATGCTGATTCTTGGGCTGTGCCAATGGTTTGGCTGGATAGTCAGGGACTTGGAAGGAACATGATTCGAAAATTGGTGACAAGGAGGTTTGGGAGATATATGGATAGAC
>JAQZBX010039388.1:0-23056 GCA_029593785.1 Cabassous unicinctus
GCTATCTCCAAGTTTCCTCCCTTTGAACAAAGAACCACTCTGTTGGCTGGTAAGGATGAGGACATTCACTTCGAGGTCTTATTTGTTCAAAATGTCATTTTATGGAAATCCACAGAGAAAGCCCCACGCACCGCTCCCCAATTGATTTTGTAAAAGTCACAATAGCCAATAAGATTGAAATTCTGAACCTCTCCCTCCTACCTGACTCCACAATGGTAAAAAAGATAATGTTCTTTCACATTAACACGAAGAGTTCTTGGTATCAGAATTAGAAACATGTTTCATAACTCAAAATACTCTCCAGCTCCATCAGACTCTCTGCTTGGTCCTCTCTTCTGTGAGTTTCTGGCTTTTCTGGGGTCATGTAGTTTTGGAGCGCGTGTACATTTATTTATTTTAAAGCCACGATTCTAGTTATTTACTCTTCAGTCAGTTTAAATCCTTGAGGGGTACAGCATCACATGGATTCTGTTTCCAATGGCTTTGGCAGGAACGTTGTTTTGGAAATTGGCATGCACCATGCCACTGTATCCACAGATGAGAGTTACCTTTCCCCAGATTTTCCTAGTTTTGTTAGGTTTGCAGCCAGGAGATGCTATGTTGTTTTTGCTTTGTACACATAAGCCTATCTCTTGCCCAAATAGAATTCAGTTTAATATCAAGTATAAACACCTTCATTTTTTTTAAATAAACTCTATTTTTAGAAGAGTTTTAGGTTTACAAAAAAATTGCACAATAAGTACAGAGTTCAAATACATCCCGCTATACACAAACTTCCCCCTATTATTAATACCTTGCATTAGTGTGGTACATTTGTTACAATTGATGAACCGATATTGATACATTATTAGTAACTAAAGCCCATAGTTTACCATAAGGTTCTTTGTTTATACATTTCTTTGGATTCTGACAAATGCATAATGTCATGTACTCCCATTATGGTATCATACAGAAGAGTATGATACACTGTGCCCCACTCATTTATCCCTTTTCTCCATCCCACCTCCCCAACTCGTGGCAAACACTGATCTTTTTACTGTCTCTATAGTTGTGCCTTTTCCACAAGGTCATATGGTTGGAATCATACAGTATGTAGCCTTTTCAAACTTGCTTCTTTCACTGAGCAGTTTTTATTTAAGGTTCCTCTGTGTTTTTTCATGACTTGATAGCTCATTTATTTATTTTTCCTTTTTTAGTTTTTTTTATTAGAGAAGTTGTGGGTTTAAAGAACAATCATGCATAAAATACAAGATGCCCATATATCATCCTATTATTAACACCCTGCAATGATGTGCTACATTTGTTACAATTTATGAGAGCACATTTTTATAATTGTACTATTAACTACAGTCCATGGTTTAACTTATGGTTCACTTTTTATGTTGTGCAGTTCCAAGGATTTTGTTTAAAATTTTATTCTAGTAACATATAGAATTTCTCTTTTAACCACATTCAGATATTTCACATATTTCAGTGTTGTTCATTACATTCACAAAGTTGAAACATTTCCATCATTTCAAAAAGAAATTCTGTACATTTTTAAACCTTAAGTCCATATTCCCTATCCTATACCTGTTACTTGGTTACCTATATTCTGGGTTCTGACTCTATGATTTTTTACTCTAATTATTCGTATCAGTAAGATCATACACATTTATTTTTTGTATCAAGATATAGAAAGTATTGCCTTGAGTCTATTTTTAGGTCCTTTTTGTAGAACTATTTTCCTCCCATATAAGGAGTAGAGAGCACTTCAACACTAAAATATTAAATTAATGAGGTTTACATCAGATATTTCAAACAGGTACTAGAGCAAATGGCTATTTTCTAACTGGAAAGGAGGCAGAGCAGCATAGTATGGTCAGGAATAAGAACATTGGCTTTGAAGCTAGACATACTTGGCCTAAAGTCCCAGGTTCAGCATTTACTCTTTCATGCAATACAGATTTCTCATATAACCCTCTTCCATGTCAAGTGTTATTGTAGGCACTGAGCTATAGCAGGAAACAAAAGAAAAGATTGAAAACCTTGGTTTCATGGAACATATTATGAGGCAGACAGAAACAGAAAATAAATTTTAAAAAAGGAGATAATGTTTTTGTATGTGCTTATCTGACAATCAGATTGTGATTGAGGATTGAGGCTATGGAAAAAAGTCAGTCATGGATGAGGCAGTTGTCTGCTTTAGAATGCCAACATGGTCAGAGAGCACCTCATGAGAAGGTGGAATTTCAGTAAGGTCTGCAAGGATTGTAGAGAAACATCCATGTAACAATTGTGGAGGTAGAACATTTTAGAAAAGAGGATGGCAGAGGAAAACAGCTGGCAGGCTTCCAGGAGCAGCACTAAAAGCCACAGTGCTAAACACAGTGTCAGTGTCAGTGTGGGACATGGAATGATAGCTAAATGGGAAGCCAGTCCAGAACAAAGGTGCTCAGTAACTGTAAATTCTCTCCTCTTTGAAAAAAAGAAATATAGGAAAGGAGAGCAAACAAACGAACAAAAAACACAACTGGTTAAGCTAAAGAAGGTTAAAAGGTCATTGGATTCCTAATTCAGAGCTTGAAATTGGTCTTTTTATAGGCACATTAGAGACTGGACCTTAAATGACCACGTCATATTAAGAAATGACGTTGAGAAAATGATGGTTTTGTGCTCTGAAATTTGGTTGCCTTATAAGCAAAGGCAGCTCTACTGACCTACTTTTCTCTTATGGGTTATTGAGTGTTTATCTTCTGAGTCTTCGCTTTGTAGGGACCCTCCTCTAAACTTCTAGACTCCTGTAATCCCAAACACTCTCCCTTTGCTCCCTTAATCCGTGTGGTTGAAGCTGTTTCCCACAGTTGCTATCTCTGTGTTGCCTCAGTGTTCTCATTGTGCTTATTGTGTCCCAATACCATCTAACCAACCCCCTATATTAAATCAACTGTATGTTATTAACTACAGTCGTGTCTGTTTTCCTGATAGTATCAAGGATCTCGAGATTCACCGTAGGAGACTGCCATAAACAAGTTCTAAGTTGATAGGTTCGCCCAAGACTGAAAGGGCAGCCAATCCACATTGAAGCTGAAGATGGAAAGTATGGGTGCAAGAGGAAGGTCTTATAAAACATAGGTATAGATTCAGTGCTGAGAACTATTTTTGAGCATTTAGAAAAAGATAGTGGTAGGTACACAGAAGACAAAACAAATTAGTAAAAGCAAGACAATTATAGGTGATGAGTATATGGTGGTTCATTACATTGAAAACAATTACTAAGATAATAAAATATAGTGTACAGAAAAGAAAACTTAATTCTCATTTTCTGTTGGCTTAGGACAGTATTTTATTTTGGAGAGGCAATAAAATGCAATGGGCTGTGGAATAACATTGCTTGTTTTAAAATATCTGAGTCTCAACTCATATAAATTGGTGACCTTGGCCAAGTGTCATAATATTTGGGAGCATTTTTTTCATCATTTGTACAATAGGGAATATTATAGTATCAATGCTATGGAATGGTGAGGTTGAAATGTGTTTATACATATAAGCTCTGACAAATAACCCTGAATAAATAGCAAGAGGGAATGAGAAAGAGAGAGAGAGAGAGAGAGAGACAGAAAGACAGAGACAGACAGACTAAGAGAGAGAAGAGGGAGCAAGACCGACACGAAGTAAACTCTCAATAAACCATATATGTATGTGTGTGTATCAAAATAATAGTAATTAGAACAAAATAATAATTTTAACATTGCTGATTTAAACAAACTTTGTGATGTAACAATATTAAGAGGAAAAAGTAAGAAGATAGGGATATATATGAAAAAAATTTTTCTACCACTTTAAAAGAATTCTGTAGGGTTGAAAAGATTAAATCAAGAAATAACTGTTTAGAATTATTCAGGTAAATACCAAAAGAAACAGCTAAAAGAGGTAAAAGTGGTCTCACCTAGGGAGAATGATTAAAAGTTGTGAAGAACTGAGGTAGTAGATACTGGGTTTTATTTTTGTTTTTGCTTCTTTGCTGTTGTTATTCTTTTCATAATATATTTAATACTGTTTTGATTTTAACCATTTGATAAATATTTAAAAAGTGATTTATAAATTATTGCTCACTTATTATTCAACAATACCCTTATCATTATTGTAATTTTTTGAAAACTCATTAGCTAATACAATGCAGATAGTTTAGAAATAACCCAAAACAAATGCATCCCAGTCATAGAAAAAGACAACTCAATGTTCCAAATCATTTATTTATTCTGTTCTTTATATAGCATCTCTGAGCATTGTCCAACTTTTATAATTAGATCTGGAATTTTTCATCATGTTGTGGAAATAGAATGGTATAGCCACAATAAAAGTCAGAAAGGCTCTCTTTTAGATGAGTTAGATACTTTTCATTTTCTGCTTTTGGCTAGTCCAACATATGTGGAAAATTGTTTTGTTTTGTTTTGCAGAATGTATCAGAAGGCCACCAGATGTAGCTTACCAGCTCAGGGATCCTGGCATTATTCTATCAAGAGTTCTAATGGGCAGCCCCTACCTGGGATCTGACTCCCGATGCAGTAGACAACGCTTTAACAAGCGGCATTAGCACTGTATTTAAGCTATGCCAACTTCCACCCAGGGATGGTGAAATCCTCTGTGTCACGTATCTCATGCTGGCTCAGCCAATTTCGTGTTTCAGTGTCTGACATTTGTAACACCCTACATAAACAGAATCAGGAGTTTCTTTGTTGAGCATTACAGAAATCCAACTCAAATAGGCTTAACAAATAGTTCACATAACTAAGACGTTCGGGGTTTTATCTGTACCAGGGGCTCAAACATTTTCCCCAGGACTCTCCCCCTCTGTCCCCTTCTCTGTCTCGGGACTGTTTTCCTCTGTTTTGCTCCATTCTCCACGTGAAGCTTGATTTGATGTGTCAGTTTGGCTAGGTTGTGGTGTCCCGTTGTTTGGTCAACACTGGCCTAGCTGTGGAGGTATTTCACAGATGGGATTAGCATCAACAGTCAGCTGATCTTAAGTAACAGAGACTACCTTCCCTGATATGAGTGGGCCTCATCCAATGAGTTGGAGGTCTTAACAGAAAGAACTAAGAGTTAGAAAGATGAGACAAGTTTCTAAATCAAGACTTCAGGATCTAACGCTCAGTGTGATTTCCAGCCTGCCAGTTTCTCCCCAAGGAATCTGGACTCAAGAATTTCCAGCCCCATATTCATGTGAACCAATCACTTATAATAAGTCTCTTAATAAATCACACAAGCCAATTATTTATAATAAATGGTGTTTTATTTATATATGTGGGGTGCATGTTTATATGTCTCTACTTATGTGCATACATCTACACATACATCCTATTAGTTCTGTTTCTCTGAAAAAACTATTTGATACACTCCAGTAGACTGTTCCCTATGTAGCAGAAAAAATTGCTACTGGGATTCTAGTCTTCTTTAAACATATGTAGGGAAGCGGGTGTGGCTCAGTGGATAGAGCTCCCGTTTACCATATGGGAGGCCCCGGGTTCGCTTCCCAGGGCCTCCTTGTGAGGGCAGGCCAGCCCGCGCGGTGGGCTGATGCAGCAGGACCTCACAGCAAGGGGAAGATAAGCAGACACGGAGAAAACACACAGCGAATGGACACAGTAAAACACAAGCAGCAAGGGGGGGGATAAATAAATAAATAAATCTTTAAAAAAATAAAATAAAATAAATAAACATATGTGAACTCAGAAGAAAGGAGCCCTCCTCTCTCTTAGAATCAATATAGTAAGTATTGTGGAGAAATTATGATTGACTGCCTATGAGTCATTTGTCCATCTTTGTACCTAATCACTGCAATAAAAACTATTTTGATCAATGATAATTTTTGATATATCACAGCAATCAAGATCCCTGCACAATAAAATATGTGAGGGAGGAGAATTAACATATTTTGAGGGAAAGTCGGTAAATGTGTATTGTTGTTCCTGTTATGTAAATGTAAGAGGCTTCTTTTTTTTCCCTGACCCCTGGGAAATAACCAGGTGAAGAAGAGTAAAGGAGTGGTGGGGGGAGGAATATGGGGGAGGCAATGGAAGGTTCTGGCACAAGAGCAATCCCTGGGTCATGGCCAGAGTGAGGGCTTAATCATGTGCATACTAAACGGAACAGGTTCAGTTCTCCAAGGAGGGGATCCAGTAAGTGAAAGAAAGGACAGTATCCTAGCAATGCAAGAAAAACAAATTTCTATCACAATGCTCAGTTGCTAGTTCCTTGCCTTTCTCCCCTGACATATTCAGAAAGCCCAGCTCAAATTCTTTCTCCTAAAGTAGACTCCTTTTAATGATAAATCTACTATTTTTATGTAGAACTTTAAAACAGATTTTCATACTGCTTATTTCATCTTATGTTCCGTCAACTCTGTGAGATAGACATTGCTTTAATCTCCAAATCAAAGCTCATAAAGTTAAATAATTTATCTAAATTCCAATAGCCAGTGATTTATCAGATCCTGGAGTAGAACACAAGTCTTCTTATGCTAAGTTCAACGTTCTTTCCATTACACAAAATTGTCCCTCCATCCTCGCCCAAATGATGCATCAATGGAGGAAGCTAGGCGCTGAGATGGGAGAATGATCTTAAGCCGTTCACATTTCTGAAGAGAGATAGCCTCCACTCACATTGTCCTGCCTTACATTCTGGTCATAGTCATCCTAATACATGAGACAGCATATTCATACAATTTAAAAAGAAAGTGAGAAACTAAACCACTGAGGATAATGCAGAAGTAAGGAAGTCTCTTTTGCCAGCCCCTAGCACCTACTCCTTCAAAATTAATACTATGGTATAAGTACAAGAATTATAGAAACATAGAGCCATTTAAAACATATATATTTCTATATTTTTCTTACAATAATTTGTGCTCATGCAAAATTCTGAAAATCAGCAAATACTTTAAAAATTCCCTCATATCTTGATGGCCCCCATTCTAAGGTCACTGTTGTTTATTATTGAGTTTGAAGTTATAAATCAACTGGGAAATAACCACAGAAGTATAATGATCAAAATATCACCATCATTTCTACCACACTTGGATTGGATAATGTGATATGGTCTATGGTCAGATTCATAGTCTAATTCTTTCCCCCAAATTTATTTGAGATATCATACCTACACATGTACCTAACTTGCTCTAAGTATTGCAGCCTCACACCCTCTGAGCTGGGATAACAGAGAGAGCAGGAAGTTGGGTCCTGGCTCCAGTTTAGGTACATAATTACCACCTTGGTGCAGAACCAGAGATAAATCCATCCATCCCCAGGGCACTCCTTTACCTACTTTTACCAATCTGATAACACATCTGAGGGTGGAAAAAAGAGTGGTTATTATTTGACTAGTATTTCCAAAAGAGCAGGTATTCCTATTTAATGACCAAATAAGAGTAAAAAGAAAGGCAAAAAGTGATCTTATGAAGTGACATTTTTGCATCTAAATTTCCATAATTACATGTGTGAGTGTGATTGTTCATATGAAGGTGTACACTCAATTTGGGGCATCACATGCATTTCTGCCAATGCCAATAAATACATTACTATGATATGTGTGTGTGCATTTGGAAACATATATTAATATTTATTAGGTCTTACCTTAGCATCTTGAGGTTATTAAAGGTCTTAAAAAGTCATCCATTAAAATATTAATTGAGCAATACTTGAAATCTTTCAACATCTCTACTATAGGACTCCATCCCTCCCAATATACTCTTAAATGGCTCTGACCATTTATTATTCCTTATAAATTGATGAAATCTTTTAAACACAGTGGTACCAATTTTGCTTTTTTGTCCCCCTTTCCATTTGAAAAAACTATTATGTCTTTGGCCATATTTTATTTTCTTGGCAAATACTTCTAGTTTCTTCAACACAATTTTTACCAGGAAGAACCATTTATTATGCACTCTTCTGATGTTATAAGGTGGAAAGTAGAACACAATTGATGACTGTATAATTAGGTAATATCCACATCCTATGCATCCCAGAGAAAGGGTTAGGTTGTCAGAGAAAGCAATGTCTTATTGCCCCTTCACAAGGGAGCAATTTAACTTCCTACTAATGAGGCCTCACTAATGGTTTAAAAATATATCTTTTGGACAATTTCCTTTGTTAAGCATAGTAATTAAATTAAATGCACTCATTAATGTCATTAAGAGTATGAGAAAATTTCTGAAACCTATTTTGCATGGATTTGATGTATAATGTGCATAAGTTTAGGATAACTGGAGGTAGAGACAACATCAATCCCACAAGTCAAATGATAATTTATCTTGCAAATGATGTGGCATCCAATAAATCAGGAAAATTAACATGGATGAGGCCTGAGAGCCAACTTTTAGTTTTACTTTAGGTAGGACATAGGCAATCTAGCACCCATTTGGAGAAAATCAATAAGGATGTCAAAGGGGTTTGAGCTCATGGCCTCTGTCTGATTCCATGTTGTATTCATAGTGTCTATCATATTGCCTAGTACATAGCAAGTACTCAGCAAATAGAAGTCATTGAGTGAAAAGCACTTGAAGTTGTGTCATGTGGGAGGAATCAAATGTGTTGAGAAAAGTATTCTTGGGAAGTGAAGACTAAACTAGAAGATGGCAATAGACTTCAAGTGTCCAAAGTGCTGTCAATTGGGAAAGGGGTTATTTATTTCAGTCAAAATTGAATCAACAAATGTTTTAATAAGGACTTCTATGTGCAAAACACTGTGGATTGTGCCAAATTTATATATTAGAATGAAAAATCGTTTGTCTGCCATCCAAATGTATAGAGTAGTAAAGACTGTTTTAGACTTTATCAGGTTGACCTTAGTCTGTAGAAGTAAGTCTACAGAGTACAGGAAATAAGGTTGACTTCATGAAAAAAAAACCTTTACAATTTTTCCATGATTTTTTCCTTTGTTTAGAAGGACTTTCATGGCCATCCTCTTGCCTCAAAACTAACCACCTCTTATCAGTCTGCCTGGAAAATTGCTGCTTCTTGTTCAAGTCAATTTAATGGCCACATATTCAGGGAAGCCTTCTCTAATTTCCCAGGAAGACTCCTCCAAGGTCCCACTGCACGTACTTCTTCTGAAACACTTCACCTTGTGTCATAATTTGTTGCAAATCTTTTTCTCTTACCAGAAAGAGCTTCTGGAATCTGGCAGTATTTCCTAAGACTGTCAAGGCACTTATTAAAAATAATACTCAATAATGTATCTATTTCTTGAATGAATAAATGATTGAATGACTGCTTGAAAAGTTGAGAGGAGGGGGTGTGTGTTCCTGTGGGGTACAGGTATTACTGGCAGAAGCTGCAAGACTTCCTATGACCTAGCCTTGGATACCACACATGGCCACATCCAGTGCGTTCTGTTGCTAAGAATCTATGCACAGGGCCATCCAGATACCAGAGGAGAGTACTAGACAAGGGTTTGTCTACTTGGAATCAGGATCATGGGAGTAGAGTAGGGTGGAGAGGGGTCCTCCTTGGATACTATTTAACAGTTTCCTTATCTATAATTGATAGGGTTGTACCACATTGTCTTACAGTGGGTTTTTTTTTCTTTTTTTCCCTCCAAATTGTCATGTTTAAATTATTCAAAGGGTTATGAGACATTTTACTTTTATCTATAGCTTTACTTTGATCTTGTGTGGATGATTTGGCCCTTTCTCCATCTTATCCAAAGGAAACATCTAATCTAGGGATCAGCAAAATTATTTTGTAAAGAACTAGATAGATAGTAAATAAATTAGGTTTGGTGGGCCACAGAGTCTCTGTAACAACTGCTCAACTCTGCACTTGTTTCACGAAATCTGCCATAGGCGATATGTAAGTAAATGGTTATGGCTGTTTTCCAATAAATCTTTATATACAAAAACAGACATGGGACAAGATCTGGACCAGAGGCTGCAGTTTGCTGACCTCTGAAATAGCCTAGCATTGTAGTAGTTTCCACTCAAATGTCAAGATATATTTTTTCTACCTGTAACAACAACAATAACAGCAATGGCAAAGCCCTAGGGGAAGAAATCATAAACAACAGCAAATCTTGCCCGAGGCCACTTGCTGCCAATTCATTCGTTTAAACTATAACTTTTACATACAGAATTTAAACAATTATAAGCACACAAAGGCACTGCCGCTGATGGATATTTTGTGCTGTGCAGCTGTATAAATAATAGAATAATGATGGCATTATTTCATATCCACTATTCTTCCAGCATTTTTGTTTCTAATTTATCATTCCAAAAAATTTCATGATAAAGCCAAAATACTATCTGAATGTGACATGATTGTCAGAGAGCTGCCAACACCATGAAAAGCTGACAATGCCTTCTGAGCAGACTGGGGCCCCAGATTTGGGGGCTATACAAAGGTTATTTTTTATGGAATGAGAGCTTTATACTCTATAAGTCACTTTTAATGAAAAGTGTATTTGTTTTCTTCAGGTTCTAAACTTGAAATAGATTCAGACTCTGGTCCAGGAGGAGGATAGATTGGATACACCAAAAGCACAAGTTCAGTGTGAAATCTTTTCCAGTTGAGTTCCTTCCTGGAGCTCGATGACCTGAAGGATTTTTGTATTTCTTCTACTCTTCATGTTACCTGAATTAGGCCCTGCAGACTCAGGTTTTTAAGAAGCTGCAATGCAGGCCAGTGATTTTCTAAGGATGTTTTCAAAGACACAAGAGTATCTAAAGGGTATCTATGGATGCATAAAGGAATTGATATTTCCCAACAGATAATCCTAAACCTGAGATACCTTGTTCTTAGTGGTATGTTGAGTGTCCCAAACTCCATCAATAAAAAGGAATAAGTTGCTGGATTTGGAAGAGATTGAATCAGCTATCTTCACTCATCTTTAATTTTTGCATCTCGTGCTCTTTCCATGTCTTCCTTTTTCATCTTTTCTGAGTAATTATGTCTGTCTCTTTCATACATCCTGTACATATGAAGTCTTAGACTTAGATGCCTACAGATACCAGATAGGTAACAAAAAAAGGGGGAAAGAATTTTACAAAGATAACAATGATAATGATTAAAGACAACTACATTAGTCCTCAAATGCATGGAGAATACAGGGAATAATGGGAATTGTGGACCCTAAAGACCTCATGCATCATCTGGTTGTGGAGAATAGGCAGCCAATACTTATTTCAGCCAATTGTACATTGCAGGGTTGCAGATCCAATGATACCATTTCTTCTGAGTTTTAAAGAGAAGCTATATCTCCCAATTTTAAATATAAAAGCTTCCAGTTTTTAAATCGATATTTTAAATAGCATGTTTGAGTCCAATTATTGCATGTTTCAAGGATCTATTTTTATCATGAGCCATAAATTTGTGACGCTTAGTTGGAAGCTCTCATGGAGAACAAATAAGGGAATTGTGATTGTTAAGGGACACCTACATAAAAGTTTGATCTTTAGTGCAGGTAGAATATTAACTTTGTATCAGTTACCATTTGCTGCATAACAAAAGACCCCAAAACTTGGTGGATTAAAACAACATGATTTATTTGTTCACATTTCTGGGGATTTAATGGGCTCATTCATGAATTTGTTGTCAGATGGCAGGCAGCCTGGATGCTCATTGGTCCTGGATGCCTTCACTCCTATGCCTGGTGCTATCAGCTGGAGCATCTCAGTTCTCCTTTTTATGGCCCATCCAGAGCAATAGAACTTTTTACATGATGTGATGTTAATTTTATGTCAACATGGCTAGGATATGGTGCCTAGTTGTTTAGTCAGACACTTGTTTAGATGTTGCTGTGAAGCTATTTTGTAGATGTGATTAGCATCTACAATCAGTTGACTTTAAGTAAAGGATATTACCCAAAATAATATGGGTGGGTGCTTTAGTTCCTAGCTGCCAAAACAAACACCATGTAATGGTTGTTGACCTAAACAATGGGAGTTTATTGGTTCATGATTATGAGAGTAGGGGAAATCCACAATCTAAGTGTCAGCAAGGCAATGCTTTCTCCTAGAAGACTGTGGTGTTCTGGAGCTGGCTGCCAGCAAGCCTTGGTCCTTGGCTTTTCTGTCACCTGGCAGCCTCTCCTATCTTCTCCTTTCTCTTCCAGGTTCCACTGAAGAGCAGCTCCTGGTTGCTCCCTCTTGCTTGTCTTTCTCTCTCTCAGTCTCTCTCTTTCTCTCTCTCTCTCTCTCTCTCTCTCTCCTTCTTTCTGACTTGTACTCTGCTTATAAAAGACTCTAGTCATCCAAACTAATTCATTTGGGCTACACCTTAACTGAAGTAACATTTTGAAGAGATCTTATTTACAATGGATCTACACCCACAGGAATGGAGTAAGTCTAAAAACTTGGTTTCCTGGGGTACATAGCTCCAAACCACCACAATCTGCCTTCTGGACCCCAAAAGGACATGTTCTTTCCACATGCAAAATGCATTCATTCCATCACATGACAAAAACCTTAAGTCATTTCATTAATATTGCTAAGGACAAAGTCTCATTCAAATGGGTTATGGATGTGGTCTGACCTAGGGCACAATTCCCCTCTCAGTGAACTTGTGAAACCTAGAAAACAAGTTATCTGTTTCTAATATACAAAGGCGGACAGGCATAGGATAGACATTCTTATACCAGAAGGGAGAAATTGGAAAGAAAACAGTAGTGAAGGGTCTCAATCAATTCCAAAACCCAGCAATGCAAACTCCATTAGATTTTAAGGCCCGAGAATCATCTGTGGATCAATGTTTTTACCTCCAGACCTGATGGAGTGGCAGCCCCATCCCTTCCAAGAGCTTGCCTAGCAGCCATGCTCTCCTGGAGCACTGGGGTGAAGGCTTCACCCTCTTCAAACATCAGAACAGCCTCCAGTCTCTCCACAAACACTAAGGCACAGGTCCCACTTCTCTGAGCATTGGGGTGGCAGCACTTTCCCTGGACAATGGGGTATAATCGCCGCCCCCTCCATGCTCCAGGGAAGATGGCCTGCCCGCTCCAAATGCAGCAGTGAACCTGACCTTTCCACATACATCGGTGGGCCCACTCTCTCTGCCCAAGCAGAACTCTTCAGTACAGACCACCCTGGCTTCCATGGTTCTGCTCTTAAAGCCATTCTTCCTTCAATCTATCCTTTGTCTGTCCCCTACAGACCACACTGGCAGTGGTTCCACTCAGACGAATTTGGCAAAGACCTTATTGGCTTTGCATGTAGTTCACAGGGCTCCAAACCATCAGAGGTCTTTCCACAGATCCTTCCTGGATACCTGCACCTCTAATCCTGACTTGTACTGGAATGGCTGCTGGAATCCATGTTCAGTTAAACCCTCTCATGGAGCCCTGTTCTCTGGGTACTTGTTTCCTGGAAGCTCAGGGTGGTCCCTGATAGAGCCACTTCTGGCCCTAGTCTCAGAGCACATTATCTGGATAAGCTCAGAAACTCCAAACCATCAATTTCTGGTTTGTATGTACTTAGAAATTCATTTCTCTGCTTATCCCTTTCCTCTCTCATTTTATTATAAGCTGCAAAAAGAAACTTAGCTTAGAAGTCTCCTCCAAGTTCATTGCTTTCTGTTCTGCCTTCTATCTGACATTAAAACTCAATGTTGCCAAGTTCTCTGCCACTTTAAAACAAAGATCGCCTTTTCTCCATTTCCCAATAATGCACTCATTGTTTCCTTACATATTACCTTTAGCATCCATATTTCTACCAACAATCTCTCCAAGGCAATCTAGGTTTTTTCCTATCAAACACCTCGCAGTTCTTCCAGCCTTCACACTTTAACCATTTCCAAAACTGTTCCCACATTTTTAGGTATTTGCAAATAGTAGCACCTTACTTTCCTATATCAAAAACTGTTTTAGTTCTCTACTCGTCAAAGCTAATATCATGCAATAGATTGGCTTAAAAAATGAGAATGTATTTGCTCACAGTTTTGAGTCTGGGAGAAGTCCAAAGCAAGTATCATCAAGGCAATGCTTTCTTATAGTAACTGTGGCATTCAGCCTGCCTGCTGGCAATCTTTGGTTCTTGGCTTTTCTGTCACATAGTAATAGTATGGTAAACTCTCCTGGCTTCTCCCTTCTCTTCCAGGTTGATGCTAAGCTTCTGGTTGGTTCCTCTGTGGCCCTCCCTCTGTGTGTCTTTCACTCTGGTTATAAAGGACTCCAGTAATAGGATTAAGGTTCATTCTCATTCAGTTAGGCCATACCTTAATCAAAGTAGCCTCATCAAAAGGTCTACTTAGATGGGTTCACACCACAGGGATGGATTAGATTTAAAAACATGTTTTTCTGGGGTACATAGCTTCAAACCACCACATCATCTAGCTGGTGCCTTAAAGGGAAAACTTAGGATTTCAGCAGTCAGAAAAGAAGAATTTCTATTGCTACCTTAGCCAGCCCACTTCTCCTGGGAAATTCAACATTGCCTTTATCCAAGTTTCCAACTTGCAGGCCTGCACATTTGAATGTGACAATCATCACACTCATGTGAACCAATTCCTATTATAAATCCCTTAATATTTACATGCATATGTAAATACTACATTGATACACATAAGCACATATTCTGTCGGTTTTGTTTCTTTGGAGAACTGTGACTAATACAGTGGGTAATGGTATTGAAAAAATTAATTAAATAAAAAAAAACTTTTACTATGTATGCAATACATAGAGCTTTTATGGAATTAAGGACAGAATTGCTCTCTAGGCTTAAAATGTTCATAACTTCAGTGTCAACTTCCTCTCTCCCTGAGATGACTCAACTGTGACAGCCAGAAATCAGTATTTGCTTTATCTGTTTCTCTCCTCCAACTTGGCCTTCAATGCTTAGCATCCCATTGCAAGTTTCCATATGACACCAGTCTTTGTTGTGATGCTGGTGTCAATGGTGTTTTTCATTTAATCTGGGATGTTACCCTCTTTGCACGGAAATGAGACCTCTAATGCATTTTACGTAGGTCACTGAACAGCTATCAGGAAGTCACGACTTACCAGTGACCTTGTCAGGGAGGATGTGAACCAGTGAACGATGGGTGAAGGGTTCTCTATCCCATTAGGTTGGGGACACTTCATTCCTCTCAAAAAAGCCTTTAGTATATAGAGCATTTGTCACCTTGCATCAGCCCCATTAAATAGCACATACTTCTTTTTTTTAAATAAAAGTAAAAGGAAAGCTATGAATGCTCCTTCCTCACAGTGTATTGAAGACTATAAAGCCAAACTGAATAAGGGACAAATTGGCCCTGGAGCAGGGTGATAAGAGATAAGAACACTGATTGCCATGCATTCATGTCTGGACATTCATTCAACACACGTTGACTGGCTGGGCTGGACACTGATGAAAGATAATGGGACGCATGGTCCATATCCTCACTCGTATGGAATTCATACTTACATGAGGAGGCAGTCTTTAAAGTAGGAGGATGACTTTTCTGGGGTTTAGTAACAAGAGACCTGTGTTCTAGTATTTGCTTCCTCAGGAAATCACTGATTAACCTTGAATAATTAATTTTACTTTCTTTGAATTAGACTTTCTTTACCTACAAATGGACATTTATGAGTGTCTACCATATATTTCATATGTTCTAATTAAATTTTCACAATATTCTTGTAAGCTTGGAAGTTTTATTCCTGTTTTATAGATAAATAAATTGAGGCATATAAATATTTAAAATCCTACAGAAAACTATTCAGATATTAAATGGCAAAGCTGGTAGTTAAAACTAGATTTTCTCTCTCCATTGTTCATTATATCACCATGTTTCTTTCTCACTGACAACAGTTCTTTCTGAGATACCATTATGTATTATTTAGTTGCAACAACCCTGGACTTTGCTCCAGGGTTGGCACAAGTGGCCACTGCTTTAGAAGTATTTGCTCATACACAAAAGGTGAGAGGATGAGAGATTTCTCATTTTGCATTAATACTCTACTATTAGCCATTATAGGCTAGATAATGCTGCAGTAACAATAACCTTTCACTCCATAATATCACTGTTTTAATGCAACCAAAGTTGAATTTTTTGTTCATATCACATTATCCCAATGGTTGATGGGGGCTTCTGATTCAGTTACAAATGCTCCACCACCTTGTAGCTGTATCAAATATAACTTGTGGCTTTTAATTATATTCTACTAATCTCAGCTCAGAAGTGATACATAGCATTATGATAATGTTTTATTGACTAACACTGGTAAGCTTATCTAACCAACAAATCTAAAACATAAAACAAAAACACTATTTTCTTGCTAGGTTCATACAAAGCTAGAAATGTGTTCTTTGGGTTAAGACAGTGTTTCCCAATCTCATTAGGGCTCTAGTTCACTAGTTCCTTTGAGATGAGAACCTTATATGAGAACATTAAGCTGCCTACAGGAACCCTAGAAATGGAGGCTTCCTCTTTGTACCAGTCTGGCTGTCTACCTTCCCAGGATATTAGATCTGCTTCTGTTGACCATGTCTTATATTTGCTATTAACTCATTGGAATAATTTTGCTCTCCTTGGTCCTAACACCATCTTTACTATGTATTATGATTGGGAATCAGAAGTGCTGAGGCACCTTTCCCTTTTGACATTATGAGGGTATACCGGTTAAGATTCTTTTGGTTGAAGGTGACAGGCAATATGGCTTAATTTTTAAAAATTGGTATTTATAAGCTTGTTTGGTCTAATAGTTGAAGGGTATATCTGGCCTCAGGTGTGGTGGCATAAATGGATTTCAATAACATGACTCTGGATCTGTTACTTTCTCTTCATTTCTTAGGTCTGCTTCTTCTGTATTGACAGGCTTCCCTTTTGAGGTTGCAAAATGGCTGCCAGAGGCACTTAGGGCTACGTGCTCCCAAGCTCAACTCCAGTGGGACATAGTGAAATTTTTCTTAAGTTGCTGCTGCAAAGATTCTGAAATTAGTTCTCTTTGAATGACATACATCATGTTCTAAAGAGGACACTACAGGGTGACGTACCAACCCACGTTCTTGTTCTTTAATCTTTTGCCTTTCTCTACCATAGAGACCAAAAAATTAAATTCTCTATTTAAAAAATTAAATTCTCTATTTCCTGGATGTATTGGATATACAAAACTGGTATTCAGCATCTATCAAGTAGCAACAAGAGGCAGTGGCCAGACTCCACAGTCTGTTGCCCCATGACTAGCTTTGTGGGTGTAAGATGGAAGTTGTAATGAAGATCATGGTGACTGGTCCAAGCTTGATGACGTAAGGATTGTGACTTGGGCAGTCTGCACTTTAACTTATGGGTCCACTGGAAACTTCCCACCTCTACATGGGCCAATAAATAATCTGTAATAGACATGCTAAGAGCAAACAAATAAGCCAAGAAATATTCAGAAGAGGGAATAAACACTCAGCAGCCTCTGGCCAAACCAATAATGAATCCTGATGGGCAAAGTCATGAAAACTGTCTGCCTCAGAAATGGGCAAGGTCCTTCCTTAGCCCCTCTGAGAGACACTCCAAATTCTACTCATCCTGACAAACAGAATCTGGAACTACCTCTCAGATTTGTTTGTTTATTATCTGTGCCTTCTACAGATTGTGTGTGTGTGTATTGGATGGGGATGGAGTTGTGGGAGAAGATACTCATATTTTGGTTTATAGGGTCAATGGATCATAATGAGCCACATGTGGACTGAAGGGAGAAGATTTCACATCAGTCAAAAATCCTGTATATATGTTTATGGGTACTTGGTTGATGAAGAAATGATTGTTACTGAAAATCCTGATTGCTTCCCCAACATGACTTCTCTATTTCTTCTATAGGAATAAAGGCTTTAGTTGTGCAAATGGCCATCCAGCAAAAGTCAGTATTTCTGAGTATCTCTTGCCACAAGTTTCCCATATGACAAAGTTTTGGCCAAAGGAATGTGAGTCATAGTGATGTGGCCCCCTTCCAAGTTGTGCCCTTTAAAGGGAAGAAGAATGTATTCCACCTGTTCTCTGTCTGTCTCCTCAGACTGGACTATGGCAATTTTGATGAGCCGTCTTTTACTGCACAAGGAAGATGAAAGAGCAACTGACACCTGGGTCTTTGACATCACTGTGCCACGATCTCAGTCCTGGAACTCCTACTCAGACAGGTATATTAAAAAGAAATAAACTTCTATCAGGTTTAATTCACTATATTTTTGGATATTTTATAAAAGCAGCCAGCTTTTTTGGTGGGGGGTGGGGGGAGGAGAAGAACTAAATTAGTTCAGTGGAAGGAATGATACAAATATGGGGAGGAAACATAAGCAGACGTTTTCATATAGCTTACGGAAAAGGTTTAAAAAAATCGCAAAGGTGCTTGCATTGACTGTGGGAATTTGCTCTATGTTTACAGGGAAGCCAGCCTGAAGTTTAAAACTTACTGCCACAAACCTCGATGGTATGCTTGTCAAAGAAATACCCAATCACCTTGGGATTACATGGTGTGATTGTTAATTTCATGTGTCAGCTTGGCTAGGCCTATGGTGTCCAGATGATTGGTCAAGCAAGTACCGGATTGATTGTTACTGTGAGGGTAGATAGATTGGCATCTATAATCATTTTATTGCATCTACAACTGACTGCATCTACAATCAAAAAACGAGTTTGCCCTCAGCAATGTGGGAGTTTCCTTATCAAATCAGCTGGAAGTCTTAAACACCAGAACTGAGGATTTCAGAAGTCAGGAAGAATTTCCAACTTACCTCCAGCCAGCCAGCTTCTCTTGGGGAATATGGACTTGCTGGACTTCAGAATCACCTTTATTGGAGTTTCCAGCTTGCAGTTTGTCCTACAGAATTTGGACTTGCCCGCCCCCACAGTCACTTGACACCTGAGCCAATGCATCATAATAAATCCCTCTCTCCCTCCCTCCCTCTCTGTGTAGATATGTGTGTGGTTTTATTTATCTATTTATAATAGGCTGTCCATTCTGTTTCTCTGGAGAACCCTGACTAATACACATTGCCACCCAATTTTTTGCACTGTTTATAATGGGTCCTAACAAAGTCACATAAGTAAGTGGGTAGGTGGGTGGTATATGCACAAGTGGCTAACTTATGAAATTTCTGCATTATCAATTCATACTTTTCCCCAGTGTAGCACACAGCATTGAATTATCCTGCTCTTGCTGTCATGTCAGCCTGGTTCTCGATGTCTTGAGGGAACATTTGGCCATATCTTGATTCTGCATTTTCAGGTGATACTCAGAATGTTCCTCATGGTACTTGTGAAGAAAATATTTGCCAAATTGCATCAACTCACTTAATCCTCATCAAAGGAGTAAGAAAAAGGCAAGTAGATATAGGAGGATTGGTGATTCCCTTTGTTCTAACAGTTGCTTATAGCCTCTGAGAGTTACAGACAGGCCTGATACACCTGTGAGGAGTTTGCACTCCTCACTGTGGGCAGTTGAGGGTTGGTGATAGCAGTTGGGGCGGCTGCAAGGCAATTTGGGCAGCTGGGGATATTAGGTAGGTGGTGGCGGCAGAGGACTCTGAGCTGATGCCTAGAGGTAAGTGCTAGGTCCCTTCCAAGGACTGTTGAAGCAGGAAACCACAGAGACTGTCTGCTTTGAGCCTATGGCCTCAGTCACCTATAATTTATCCAAATTATTACACCAGACTCCTTGCCAGGTGCATGTGAAAGAAGTATTAGATGAGATTTATTATGGAAAATTTTTTTTTCTTTATAAAAAAAAAAAGTCAATTTATGTGACTGTAGCAAATTTTTGTGTGTTCCTCCTTCTTCCTGCTTGGAATTTGAATGAAACATCTGGAAGTGCAGCAGCCACTTTGAGATCACAAGGTGATAGTCATAAGATGAAAGCCAACAGTATAAGAATGGTGGGCAGAGGAGTTAGAAAGAAACTTGGACCACTAAGCCACTTCACCAGCCTGCACAGCCTGCTGTGGCACTTATAATGGGAGAGAATCCCTATTTGTTTAAGATACTTTGTGTCAGTTTTTATGATTTTTAACTGTTCATCATAATGAGTCCCTGTGCTCAGCTCTGAAGTGCTCACTGTTGACAGGGATCTGTGCTACGCTGTTCACCCCTGGCAAGGGCTAGGTCTCCTCGGACACATGCATGAAGAGTGGAAGTAGTATAACACTCTAACAACCACCAGGGGTGGCTGCTAGAAGTACTTATGGGTGCTTAAGGCCAAGGCCAGAACTATCCATGAGAAAGGTTGTTTTCTAAGCCCCTGCTGAGAAATCACTGAGAGATCTGCAGAGAGAACAGCCAGGAAGTTGAAATTCAAGGCAGGGAGGGATTCTCTCTGCTTCAGGAATCACCAGGGCCCAGGCTAAGACCAAGCATGTGAGATGATTGGAAATACAATTGATGTGTACAAGGGAGAGTAACCCAGGGTGAGAGGATGTCCTCAACAAAGGCACTGGGGGGAAAGGACAGGGCCTCTTTGGTGAACAGAGTCCACTTTGGTTGGAAGATAAAGTTTGGCAGGAATCACAGAGGGAGATTAAGCTGTGAAAAGACAGGTGGCTCTAGGCCACACAGAACTCAAGGGCCAGAGGGAGGGATCAGATTGTTAGGTGTTGGGGGTTAGGACTTCATATCTTTTGGGTGGCACAATATAACCTGTAACATCAAGTTACTGAAAATTTAGCATTATTATTTTCAGTAAAATGGGCACGGTAACATAAATGGTGAAAAGCTATAGAAAAGATGAAAGAAAACAATGCATGCATTATTCCGCCCTCTCTATAAACCCTGCTTGTAGTCTCTTGCCTGCCTGGCCTCCTTTATACTTTCTACCTGTTCAGAGTCTCACCTGTGGTTGGTTAAAACCAGGCAGCGCTCTTCACCTTCAAGCCTGGGCTTTTCCTTGCTGTTTTCTGCTTCCTTCCTACCTTGAGCCTATTCCCTTTCCTCTCTAGGCCCATCCTGCTGTTTTCCCAGGCGTAGAGCCTCCCTTGGATGGTGTTTGCCCAGCAAATGCCTCATGAAATCAGAAATGCCTTTCTCTGGAGCAACATTTTCAGGAACACAATCCCTGGAGGGCGTCTAGCCCATAATTTGGGTCCTCCTATAATTTGAAGCTGTCCCCCACCCTTCAGGGAATGGTGTGCTATTTTCAGTGCCAGCTATTTTCTGAGGGAGACATCCACATGACCCTGCGATTTAAGAACACTCTGGCTTGCTGTTTCTGAGAATAACTCTCTCCTGATCAGTTCATCTCCAGGCTGTTAGCCTTGGGTGAAGCAATCACATTTTGTTGCCTTTCTCCATTTGGAAGTTTCTTGCTATTTCAATTTATTTGAACCCATTTAAGCAACAGTAAAAAGGAAAATTCTTCCATATAAATTTAATTCCAATTACTCTGACTCCCTTGCCATCTTCTCACTGTAATTTAAAGCTCTTTCTAAACTGGCATGTTTAAAAGATGATAATTCACTTGACGGCTGGAAAAACTGGGATCATTAAAGGTAGAATAATTAACATTATTTTTAATGCAACCTAGCTATTTTCTGTGTTTCCAGAACACTAGGGAAGTTTATTTTTTGATGTTTTGCATGATCCTTTATATAATTTCTTTACTGTTTGGCTGAGGATTCATTTTATTTATTCATTTAGCTAATAAATATTACTAAGCACCTGTATAGACTCCACAAAAAATCTGAGAGAGAAAATATTAATAAGATATGGTCTTACCTTTCTTCTCCCTTCTTATAGCCATTTATTTAAAAAACATAAGGAAAGAATGAAGAGAAGGAGAAAGAAAAGTTATTCAATTGGAAAGAGAAGAAACAAAAGGATGAAGGGGAAGGAATAAGAAGAGAAAATGGAGGTGGCAAGACTGAGAAGAGACAGAGGAGAAAATATTTGAGTAAAAGAAGTGGTAGCAGAAATAAGAGAAAAAATAAGCAAATGTAGTAGCATTGAAATTTATATACTGCCATTTTCGTAAGGTGGCATGTAATTTTCTGTATTTTCTGTATCTCAAGTAACTTGCTAATAAGTCTTCCCATTCCACTGATGTCAGCAAAATATTTAATCTTGTCATTTTATAGTTACCTGTCTTTTCCTGTTTAAATCCTAGAGTCTCTTCATGTTAATTTGGACTCTTCATGACGCTTTCTATCCTGCTTCTCTTCCCTTCTCACAGAGGGTTCTCTGGGCACAGTGGGACGCTCACACGGCAGCATGGGTGCAGACATCTGATGTGAATCCCAGCTCCTTAGCACTTGTTGCCCTGCTCGTGATATAAACACTCCCTCATGTCCTAGTAATGGCTTCCAGTCTTGGCGTCCTCTCAGGCAGGTGGAATAATGCTTCCCCAAAGATGTCCACATCCTGATCCCTATGTTGGGAATTGACTCATGTACCCCACAAAAGACATGCTCAAACCTTAACGTGCGTTGTAAATAGGACGTTTTGAAGATGTTATTAGTTAAGGTGTGGCTGAATTGAACCAGAGTGGGAGGAGAGGTCTTGATCCCTATGTAGAGAGGAAATTCAGATGTAGGTGGGAGAAGCCAGGAGGCAAAAGAAGCCCCAGAGGAAACAGATGACCATGTGATGGAGCGCTGCCATCGCCAGAATGCCACAGATCCTGGAAGAAAGCACCGCCATCCCAAAACCTTGAGTTTGGGATTCTAGCCTTCAAAACTATGAGACAATAAATATTTTATGTTTAAGCCAACACCTTGTGTGGTATTTGTCATAGTGGCTCCAGCAGACTAAGGTACCCCATAACTTAGGAATGTGTTACCTTACATGGAAAAAGGAAATGAAGATTGCAGATGGAAGTGAGGTTGCTAATAAGCTAACAGTGAGATGAGATTATCCTGGATTATCCGGGTGGCCCAATTGAATTATATGAGTACCTAATAGTGGAAGAGGAGGGAGAAAGAAGAGTGGGTCAGAGAGTTATGACATGAGAAAAACTCACCCTGCCATTGCTGGCTTGTGGGAGAAAAGGGGCCAATGTGGCAGCCTTGAGCCAAGGAAGGGCCCTCCGTTGATGGCCAGCAAGAACAAGGGGGCCACAAGGAAGGGAATTCTGCCAACAACCCCAGTGATCAAGAACCAGATTTTCCCCTAGAGCCTCCAGAAAGAAACACAATCCTGCT
>JAQZBX010039389.1:0-23043 GCA_029593785.1 Cabassous unicinctus
GATAGCACAGGAGATGCAAACTTCATGCAGCCTGTATTTTGCTGGTAGAAATCTTCAATCACGAGGAGTTGATCACCCTGCCAAGGCTGCTTAGAATGCCATGGGTGAATGAAAATTCCAAGTTTGTTTCCGCTAGTGTGTTCCGTGTAATAGGGCATCGTCCACTAGATTTTTAAAATGTCGTCATGGTCTAACTTGTTATGACAACGGTGAAATATTAGGCGAGGTGAGGTCTCCCACCATTAAATCTACTTGTACGCGTGGTTCTTTGTATTCAGAAGCAGTGTTAGACAACCCCACGTTCACAGTGAATCGCATGGTGATGACTAACGTTGCTTTCAGGAAGCCGGAGTGCTCAGGGACCAGTGTGGATTTCGAAGGACTGTGGAGATAAAAATGCATAATTATCGTAGGTCAATGGTGAGATCAGTCCATCAAGGGGAACAATGGAACATACCTTTGGGAAGTAATCAAGCAGCAAAATGCCTGATTTAAGAAGATCTTAAAAGAAAAGCTGTTGTCTCTGGTTCAAATTAATGAGCAGATGTGCCTGGGATGATGTGTTGTGACAAAGTGCTCCAAAGACATAGTACTTAAAAGGCTGAAAAGCCACTGCTCCAGCAATTTCCATCTCCTAAGAGCCACACTGCCATATTTCACAGGTCTCATGCAGGAAATGAAAGCAGTTTATGAAAGTGCAAGGAACAGGGGCAATTTCAGAGCCATGGGTAAAATGCAGGATTTTACATTCAATCAGCCAGGTTCTAAAAACCACTTTTGTAAAATAGGTATTGAATTCATAGGTTCCCCCAAGCATAGCGAGAGTGGTGGGCCTGTGATAAAACTGATACAAATTGATAAAATAAGGTGGGAGACATTTAAAAGAAATCGTCTTCTCTGAACTAGAAGAAAAAACTTTACAGACACACACAGGGAGATGTCTAGTGTCAAAGTGTAGTATTAAAAGATACGAAAACAGCTCTTTAAGACTTAACAGAAAATTTAATTTTCACTGGTCATAGTGGTTTCTTTGGGCTAATTTGAGAGAACTCTGTCACCCAAAGCTTGATGATTTAAGACAAATTGTCAATATGCAATTTTAGTTAAATTTATTTGTTAGATCTTCTAGCTCTAACAATCAGATAGACAACAGAAAAGTACAAGTGTTAATTGCTAGTGATTAACCACTTTACCAACATTACCTTTTTCCCCCTTTCCCAACTTTTCTAAGAAATAGCAAAGACCTTGACCTAATGAGAAGAAATTTCTCAGACCATTGTAACATGAGTGGAAAGATAAACTTCTGACGGGTGGTTTTGTGATTGTGTCCAGGTATTTTGTATGTATGTAACTCATAAACCTTGTTCCTTGGGTTGAGTCTGCCTTCCTAGCGGGAGTATGTCTGCTCTGCCCAAGGTGACACTTACATCCTTGTAAAAAAGCAAAGCAAAACTTGCAACAAACAAAAAACAAACTTGCCTTTCTAAGAATAGGTCCTGTGACGTTGACAATAATGGTTCAAGGGAGTTAATTATCATGATAATTGGGGTATAAATTCTGACCTGCTAATAAAACAGTGAGATATAAAAAAACTTGCCTATAATGCTGTAGGACTGAACCCACAAATTTAGTCTCATTCAACGAGATCTACTTCTTGTCATTCATCATATTCCAGTCAAGTCAGACAAACGTGGCTGAAGGCCCTTATTTCCTTAGTCAGATACTCTTAAGTGTGACCCTCTCAGTTTTCTGTGTCAAGATGGGATCCTTATATAGAAAGAGGTACGTTTCATTTCAGGAACTTCAAAGTTAGCTAAGAGCCTTTCTCTCCCTGTACAGTGTTTTAATTTAGTTGAAGGGAAAATACAAGCACAGAAATAACTCCAACAGCACGACTATTATTCTAACAGTGCACGATTGTCTACTTTTATTGTTTACTATAAAAGACATTAAAATACCTTACGTTTATATAGTACTTTACATTTTTAAGTGTTTTAAAATGTATACTAATTGATATTACATTAATTTAATTCTCACAATCATCTTGTGAGTTTAGTATATATCTCTTGCCCCACCAGACGTAACTCCTTCTCGGTATACCCCGTACTGGAGAGGAAGTGGATGTTATTAATTACAGAAAAAGGAACTGGAGGGAAGTTGGTTGTGTGGGAAGCATAATGTGTGTGTATTTTAACATGCAAACTTCGTGCAGAGCCAGGCTTGTGTCCACGTGTCAACTCTGCCTCCGAGAGCTGGCCATGAGATCCCTGGAAAGTATCCTGCCTCAAATGTAAATAATAATAATAATAATACTTATCCTGCAGTATTATTGAGAAATTTGAGTGAAAATATGCATGTAAAGCAAGGAGCTCATTGTCTGGCACCTAGTAAATAGTCTAAGTAATAACACTCACTACTAATTACACGTGAGCACAGAATGGTCAAGTGGGAATTTAAAGACATTCTGAAATTCAGAAAAGTCATTATTAATGTAAGACTATTGATAGAGTAACAAGTGCTTAAGTGGATTTTCCAAGTTAATGAGTTTCCTCAATCATCTGGTTTTGGTCCATCCAGGTTCAGCAACATGAAGCCATCGATTTCTTTCCTTTATGGAAATGTAGGACATAAAATGTCCAAAGCAACCCTGCATTCAAACATAGACAGCAGAAGAACATAAACGTTTCCCTGTGCCAGCCCGGGGCCTCCCATAGCAGTTATGATATCTGCTTTTCAGGTGTCTGTGTTACAACTTAACACATTCAAGCTTGGAAATTGCTTCTGGCTTGCTGAGAGTCCTCTTTTTACATGTTTCTCCCCTAAGTTCCTGCAGGGCAAGAATCTTACCAGGCGTATTGTAACTCCACATTAGGCACCCAATAAATGCTGTTGAGCCCAAACTGATTCAGAATGGCTAACTGGAAATTTTTATCTCTTATGCCATTAGTTATTTATTTTTAGGGGCTAGGGTAGATAAAACAGCATAGTAAGAATTAGTTATGCTTTGCTCTTTGAGTATCCAGAATCCTAAATTTATCTCTTAGCAGTTTGGTTACTTGAACAAACTTTGAAGTCATTTAACCCTGGTCTTGCTGGCAAAAAAAAAAAAAAAAATTGTCCTCATTTTTATTTTATCTCACTTTCTGCCAATAGCCAAGGTGGTACACAGGCCGCATTGTGGAATAAAACTTGTGAGCCAAATTGGGAAGAGAGAATCATGGTAATATCTGAGGCTTGCTTAATCTATAACCTCTAATGCAAAGGACTTTCTATAAACGTCTGATCAGTACTTCAGAAAATTGCTGCTGTGGAGGCAGCACAGTTTATGCTGGTTGTCTTTGCTGGGCAAATGTGAAAACGGGAACAGCGAGATGTCACAGAAGTGTGGCTCCAGCGTGCTGAACCAATGGGGGGCAGGCATACCCAAGGCAATTTGTAGTACTGCCGAAGAGATCTGGAAAACAGTGATAGGCAGCTTGCTGAGCTAATGGGACTCAATCTACAGGCTCAATTTGAACGCATGTGATGACATCAAGACCAAAGAATTACAATTTTCATGGTCTTCAAAAATACTTCATGAAAAAAAATAACTTCCTACCCAATATTCACAGCGGTACTTCAAGCCAAACCATGAGTTTTGCTGTCCCTGAGCAGACGTGTGCCAACGCCTCTGCTGTCAGTGCCCTCTCTGTGGGCAAGCAAGCCCACAGCCCCTACCTGTGCCCTTTGAAAGCCATCCACTGTCCAAGGTCAATGTCAAATATTACGTCCTCCAATGTACTCTCCTGAATATCACTTCCCTAAACATATACTTTACTCTCTTCCCTGTGGGTTCTCATAGTATCATTTTTTTATTATTTAAAAAATTATTGAAGTATGTTATTCATATATGAACATACATAAACAATACGTATGTAGTGGAAGTTGTAAACTTACAAAACAAACATTCATCATATCATTCAGGGCTCCCATATATCATTCTGCCGCCAGCACCTTGCATTGTGGTGACACATTTGTTACCAATTATGAAAGAACATCATCATAATCGTACGACTAACTATAGCCCATATCTTACATTTGGTCTATTTTTCCTCCAACTCACCCTATTATTAACACTCTGTAGTAGTAGAATTATATATTGTAGTTCAGGAGAAAATGTTCTTGTATTTGTTCTGTTAACTACAGTCCATCTTCCACCACAGAATTCACTGTGCTATAGTTTCATGCCTTGTACAGTCCATTCAAAATGACACTCAGTGGCCCTCATTTTCATCACAGAGTGGTGCTGTCATCACCTCAGTCAATTTTAAAATGTCTTCATTACTCCAAAAGGAAAAATCCCGCACCCCCTTCCACCCCCTACTATTGTCCCGTAGAATTGGTGTATCTTCTTTGCCACTGCTGTAAAAATATTACAGTGTTATTGTTAACTCTTGTCCAAAGTCACATTAGTTATCTCTTTCCTGTGTATCATCATATTCTTAGCACTTTGTTAAAGAACATTGTTACGTTTATACTATTAACCACAATCTTAATTCACCACTGAAATCACTGTTATTCAGTCCCTAGATTATCCTCTAGCTTCCTTTCAACTGACATTTACATCCCATGACTACCCTTTTCAGCCATAATCACATTTATAAATCAGCAGTCTTAGTTATATTCACTATAATGTGTTACCATCAACTCAATTCATTTCTAAACTTTTACAATAAACCTTATTAAAAATTCTACGTACATTAAGCATCAGCTCCCATTCTCAACCCACATTCTGTCTCCTTGTAACCTATACTGTAGAGTACAATATACCTGTGTGAGGTGACTCATCGTATTTTAATATTAGTGAGACCATAAGATATTTGCCCTTTTGTGTCTTGTTTATTCCAGTCAACATAATGTCCTCAAAGTTCATCCATGTTGTCAAATGTACCCTGATTTCATTTCTTCTCACAGTTGAATAGTATTCCATCGTATGTATATACCACATTTTGTTTATCCATTCATTGGTTGATGGACAATTGGGTTGTTTCCATATTTTAGCAATTGTGAATAATGTCACTATGAACATCACTGTGCAAATATGCTTTCACATCCTTGCTGTCAGTTCTTCTGAATATATTTCTAGTAACGGGTTCATATATTCAGCCTCTTGAGGTACTGCAAAACTGTCTTACACAGAGAATGCACCATTCTACATTCCCAGCAAATTGAAGGAGTGTTCTTATTTCACCACATCCTCTCCAGCATTTTTAGTTTTCTGTTTGTTTTTTAATAATGACCATAATGTGTGAAATGATATCTCATTGTAGTTTTGATCTGCATTCCCCTAATAGCTAGTGATGTTCAACATTTTTTCATGTGCTTTTGGTCATTTTTATTTCCTTGTTGGAAAAATGTCTGTTCAAGTCTTTTGCCAATTTTTCAATTGGGTTGCTTATCTTTTTATCATTGAGTTGTATGATCTCTTTGTGTAACATGGAAATAAAACTCTTATTGGCTATGTGATTTCCAAATATTTTCTCCCATTGAGGAGGCTGTAGTTTTACCTTCTCAACAAAGTCTTTTGAAGAACCAAAGTGTTTCATTTTAAGAAGGTCCCATTTATCTATTTTTTCTTTCGTTGCTCATACTTTGTGCGTAAGGTTTAAGACTCCACCACCTACCACAAGATCTTGAAGATGTTTCCCTACATTTTCTTCTAATTTTATGTTTGTAGCTTTTATATTTAGGTCATTGATCCATTTTGAGTTAATTTTTATATAAGGTATGAGATAGGAGTCTTCCTTCTTTCTTTTGTATATGGCTATCCAGTTCTCCCGGCACCATTTCTTGAATAGACTGTTCTGACCCAACTGGGTGGGCTTGACAGTTGTGTCAAAAATCACTTTGCCATAAATTTGAGGATCTGTTTCTGAACACTCAATTCTGTTCCATTGGCCAACATATCTATCTGTATGCCAATACCATGCTGTTTTTATTCACTGTAGATAAGTACTATGCTTTAAAGTCAGGAAGTGAGAGTCCTTCAACTTCGTTCTTCTCTTTAAAGATATTTGTATCAGTCAGCCAAAGAGGTGCTGATGCAAAGTACCAGAAATCGGTTGGCTTTTTATAAAGGGTATTTATTTGGGGTAGAAGCTTTCAGTCACAAGGCCATGAAGAGTAAATTACTTCCCTCACCAAAGTCTGTTGACCTGTGTTGGAGTAAGATAGCTGACAATCTCTGTGAGGGTTCAGCCTTCCTCTTCCTCTTAAGGCTCCATGGTCCCAGCTTCTTCTAATCTCAGCTAGAGGCTCGCATAAGGCTTGTCTCTCTTCCTGGGGCTCATCTCTTTCTGTGCTCAGCTGCTATGCTCTCTCCACAAAGACCAGCTTTAAGCTATCAGTTGAATAGCTCGGCTCTCTCCCTGGGGCTCCAGCATCAAAAACTCAGCTCTCTCCTCTGCTGTGTCATTTTCTGTGTGAGTGTCCACCCACCAAACAGGCAGGGACTCAGTATCCTACTGATGTGGCTGAATCAAACCCCTAATCTTAATTTAATCAAGTAAAAGTGAAATCTCTGAATTTAATACAATCAAAAGGTATCACGCCCAGAGGAACAGACCAGTTTACAAATATGTTCAATATTTATTTTTGGAATTCATCAATAATATCAAACTGCCATAATATTTTTATTTGGAACCTATTACCCTTCCAAATAAATTTGATGATTGGCCTTCCCAATTCTGTAAAAAAAAAAAAAGGCTATTGGAAGTTTTATTGGGATTGTGTAGAATCTGTAGATCAGTTTACATAGAATTGACATCCTAATGATATTTAGTCTTCCAATCCACGAACACAGAATGTCCTTTCACTTATTTAGGTCTTCTTTGGTTTCTTTTACCAATGTTTTGTAGTTTTCTGAATACAGGTCCTTTATGTCCGTGGTTAAGTTTATTCCTAAATATTTGATTCTTTTAGTCACTATTATAGATGGATTTTTTTCCCTACTTCCTTCTCAGATTGCTCATTAGTAAATTATAGACACACTACTGATTTTTGCGTGTTAATCTTGTATCCCGCCATTTTGCTGAACTCATTTATTAGGTCTAGTAGCTTTGTTTTGGATTTTGGGGGGAGTTTCTAGGTATAGGATCATGACATCAGTGATTAGAGAAAGTTTTTATTCCTCCTTTCTTATTTTGGGTACCTTATATATGTTTTTCTTGCCTAACTGCCCTAGCTAGAAGTTCTAACATGATATTGAATATCAGTGGTGACAGTGGGCATCCTAACTGAACACCTGGAGGAACTAGAGAAAGAACAGCAAACTAATCCTAAAAGCAAGAAGATGGAGAGAAATGTAGATCAGAGCAGAGATTAATGAAATTGAGAACAACAGAAAAAAGAAACACAAAACAATGGAATCAATGAGACCAAAAGTTGGTTCTTTGAAAAATTTGCAAAATTGGCAAACAGTACCTAGACTGACAAAGGAAAAAGAGAGAAAATACAAATAAAATCAGTAATGAGAGGGGGGACATTGCTACTGCAGAAATAAGAGAGATCATAAGAGGATACTATGAACAACTATATGCCAACAAACTAGACAACATAGACAAGATGGACAAATTCCTAGAAACACACAACCTATTCTGACCCTAGAAGAAATAGAAGACCTCAAAAAACCAATCACAAGTAAAGAGTTTAAAACAGTCATCAAAAAACCTCCCAAAAATGAAAAGCCCAGGACCAGGTGGCTTCACAGTTGAATTTTACCAATCATTCAAAGAAGATTTAATACTAATCTTGCTCAAAGTTTTCCAAAAAACTGAACAGGAGGGAATGCTGCCTAATTCATTCTATGAAGCCAACATCAACTTAATACCAAAGCCAGTTAAAGATACCATTAAAAATAAAATTATAGACCAATTTCTCTAATGAATATAGACTCAACAATCCTCAATAGTTGCTAATTAAATCCAGCAGTACATTATAAGAATTATACATCATGATCAAAACCTGGGGCTTTATTCCAGGTATGCAAGGATGGTTCAACACAAGAAAATCAATCCGTGTAATACACCACACCACAATTTGAGGAAGAAAAATCACATGATCATCTGGATTGACACAGAAAAGACATTTGACAAAATCCAACATCCTTTCTTTGATAAAAACACTCCGAAAGATAGCAATAGAAGGAAACTTTCTCAATATGATAAAGAGCATATATGAAAAACCCACAGCTAACATATCGTACTCAATGGTGAAAGACTGAAAGCTTTCCTGCTGAGATCAGGAACATAGAATCATTTTTGAACCTCAGCTCTTCCTGTTCTAAAAATCACTTCTGAATTTTGCAGTATTTAAGTGCTTTTTTCTGTTCCCCTTAACTAGACTGTCCTTGATAAACCTTGCTCACTGGAGGAGATCAGGGTAAGGGGGACACAACTCCTTGTCCGATACATGGAATACAGACTAGATATTTAACTAATTGGCCTCTTAACCATGTAAACCATATTAGATTTTTCTTTTCTAATCTCACTTAGCCAAAATGCAAACATCTGCAGTTAAAAAGCTTCAGAGTTTTTCTGCAAAGTAAACCAAATAATGATCATATACAGATATTTTTTAAGAGACTGGTTTTGCAACTTAAAGGAGCTTTTAATTCCAGCCAGACTTGGACCATGCAGTCATTCAGAAGCTTTGAAAAATAAGAGGAGTGGGAGTATGGTTGGACTTGTCAGAGCATTTTCACTAGAACTGATACAACTCATTTGTACCTTGAGGGTTATGCTCGGCATCCGGATTGGAATAGCAGCAGGTTCTGCATAGAATCTTCTGGTTACTCTGATCTCAGCCACCTGTCCTGATATTCACACTTTTACCTGGCTAACTCTTTTCCTCAGTTGTTGGCCCCATCGCTGGTCTCCTGTCATGGTGTTTGGGCTATGCAGATCCCTGCTGTGTCCTTCTCAATCAGTGCTCCAGGACCTCCTTGATCTGAACCTCCTCCCTGGGAATGGGAATGGAGATCTCTACTCTGTTGTTGAGTGTCCTTGTGAATTCTCAGCAGTAGCAAGATCAGCCCAGCTCAGTCTCCATCCTTTCCTCAGGAAGTCACCAGCTCCCCGAGAGCTCAATATTTCCTCCTTAATTGGGTGGGCACCCCTGAAATGCAGATATTGATTATGTGTTTATTACGGGGTCTAGAGAAAGCTGATTACTTACAATAAACCATAAGCATTCAATGCCAGGAGCAGAGAGAAGATGCTGAAAGCTATGGTTCCTTATTGATTTTGCATTTGCTCCCCCCACTTCCCTCCACTGACTTTCCTCTGTTGGGTGCTAAGAAACCTTTAAGAATGTGATTGTTATCCATTCTTACATCCTTATACACAAGCTCTGGTTATTAAATGAATCCCATGATTTTAGCTCTTGAGGTCTGGCAAACCATTTGGTATTTTCTGCTGAAGAATTTTTCTGCCATCATATTTGGAGTATAGGTGACACTGCTAAAATTTAATCGATAAAGGTGTCTCATCTTAGATGAGACTGGGAAACATTTCAGTTTATTCATTTTACTCTGTACAGAACTTGATGTCACATAATTGCTGGTCATCCTAACACTTTTAGACTGTACATCCTTTCCAAATTAGACAATATGCTATAATATAAAAATCAATAGCAGTCTTAACTATCTATAAGGACTGGTGAGAAAATTTAACAGGCTAAAATGTCAAATGTAGTAGCAGCAAACTCTAACATTTTTAGATGTTTTCTCAACCAAAAATGCCTGAGATCTAAATGCAGAAACTTACAGAAGTGATTAAATAGATAAAAGTGTTATCGATTGAGAGACTTTATATAAACACTGAACATTGAAAAAGATGTCAGTTCATCCCAAATACACTTACAGATTGACTATAATTCCAGTTAAAAAAGCAATTCAGTGGGGATGAGGTAAAAAATCTAGGAAAGAATACTTAAACTTTATCTGAAAAAAATCAGTGGACAAAACAAAGAAATTTTAGAAGAGGAATGAGAGAAAAAATTCTCTTCAATTACAAAAGCAAAAAACTAAAATAATTAAATCTGTGTGGTACCAGTACCTAAAATATTACAAACATGGGAGAATTCTTTTGAACAGTATCAATGGTTATCCCATCAGCTGTACAATAAGAATTAACTTGGTAGTAAAGGTTAGATTAAGTTCCAATGTTGCCCAGCAAATTTTGAGAATTAAATGAGAAACTTCCCTTAAATGTACAGGATAAAAAAGTACTGGTATAAAAGGAGCTCCTCACTCAGTGACACCTTTTGCTTCTTCAGCGCAAAATTTTTAATGCGAGAAATAAAACTGACTTTTGGGGTAGCTTTGGATATTAGAGTGTTTGCTGCTGAAAATAAATTAAAGGCTGAATGGTACATATGGTAACAGGGAGAACAAGTGACTTTGCCATTCCATCATGAAAGAAATAGAAACAGACATAAATGTATTCACCTTGGCAATTTTAATATTTAAACAATACAAAATTCCAGTAGCTTATTGCTTTACTTTGGGAATTAGTGCTATATTAAACCTAATTCTTATTCTTCTTGACAATGATATTTATTCTTTTTGACATTGGTAGCTCCTACTTGGAAATTAAGTCTTTACAATGACAGGAAGTTCTCATATCAATTTTTCTCAGAATGATTTTGGCACAATCTTTAATGGACCATTTTTTGACCTTTATAAAATGAACTGTCTGGGATTTTGAAAGTCATAGTCAGTATGTGTCTGTCAGATAGAGAGGGGCACACCAATTAGTAGCATGCACTCTCTATTTATTTAGCATTTACTGTCAGTAAATACCTTTATCAAAAGCAGTATTCCTTCCCTGGAATTTAGTATTTACAGAGGTTGATGACATCATCAGCTGTGCTTTAAAAAGGAAGAAACATGCATCCTGAGCTTAATCAACACTTGTTTCTCCTAATTCAAGAAAAAAAATGAGTAGAAATCATTCATATGTGTTAATTTCATTTGTTCTGTTTGACTAGAAAACAACGTATTAAAGTGGTATGGAAAAGAACATGAAAAACTAAATTGAATTCTAGAAAATTTATTGAAATCATAGGCCTTTGTTCAAATAAGAGTTACAAACAAAGATATGGAATCCGAGAAATCTGGGTGAAAACCGGACTCTGCCCGTAGGGTCGTGTAATCCGGGGAAGTTATTTGACCCAGTGAAGCCTCAGTTTTCCAGGATAAAACGATCCGCCATACCCAGATGCGGGGGCACCAAGTGAGCTAATAGTTCAAGCGCCTGGAACAAGGTCTTGTGGGAATCAGGCCTCGTCCCTGCCATTGCTTTTAAGCTTTCGTGCGGATGAAGAAAATGGCCGTCCTGGTTTCCCTCTGACGTGTCCTGCGCCCTCTGTTCCAGTCCACTGGGTCAAGCTGAGGGTGTGAGATGTGTCGCTCTCTGTTCCATCTGTCAGGAGTCGGGCAAATAATAATCACCGAGCATTGAGGTCAGCGCCTTAGAGACTTCCCCTTGCATATAGGTCCTCGTAAGGAAATATGTCATCGTAAATAAACTTGGGTTTTCTCGTTAGATATTATGGATTCAAATCCCTACCCTGCCACCTACTTACCAGCTGTGCAAGCTTGGACACAGTTCAAATTTTCATGTGTGTGATAAGGGTAACACTTTTTGCAACTCCTTACATCTATATTGAGGAGGTGCAATAAACATTAGTTGTTTAAAATGTTGCTTTATTTTTTTTCCCATAAGAAGAGGGAACTGAGGATCTGTTAGGCTAAGTAACTTGCCCTTGGCCATGGAGCTAGTAAGTGCAAAGATTTAACCCAGGTCCCTGAGGTCGAAGCCCTTATCCTTGACTCTCTGCTTAGCTCCCTGCCCTGGTACAGTGTTAGAGACAAGGTGCTTGGACATCCAAGTACCTTTAAATTAATCATTTAAGTTAAAATGAGCAACTGGGAAGAATCAAGAGAGAGTTTGGATTTTGTAAAACAAGTAAAGTATGGCTAGGGCAATATGGGAAAAACAGAAGAACATTTAAATATAACTTTTATAAATAAGGTTTTTATTAGAATTCTCATTGGACATGACAGATATTCCTGAGCGAATGGACAAATAATCAAGGGGGGAAAACTAGAGTCCAGAATCAGGCCAGTGTATACAAGGGAATTTAATATTTAATGATCCGCATGAGGATGGATTTTTTAGTATGTGGTTTTAAACACTGGCCCTTCGCATAGAGGAAATTAATTTTGTCTCCATATTAAATCATATAAACTCAGAGAATAGTATATTGGTGATCCCAAGAAAGATAAAATATTTTTAAAAGAGATACCCAAAGACCAAACCATAAGGGAGAATTTGATTTTCTTGACGACATCACAATAAGATTTCTATTTTAAGTAAGAACAACTTAAACAAAGGTGGCAGCTGGGACAAGGTAATCGCAACATGTAAAACTGGCAGAAGATTAACACCCAGAGCTAAAGCACTCTTGTATATCCCCTATGGACCAAAAGACAAAATATAGAAAACAAAATGAATAAAAGATACGATTAGGCAATTTAGGGCAGGGGAAAAACAAATGCCAAAACTTGAAAGAATAGGTTATACTTAGCTATTAATCCAGAATACAAATTGAAACAACAAGGCTGTATCACTCTTTACCCATTGGTTTGGGGAATATTGGAAAGTCAAATCATGTTAAGTGCTAGCAAGACCATGGGAAAAGGACCACCGTCATCCAATGTGAAGTGGTTTGGCCACTCTTGAGGACCCAGGCTGCAGTTAGTCCCCAGCAGGACCAGGGTGCTGGGGCCTGGCTATATACAGGAAGGACATTCTCCCACAGGGCCACACGGAGACATGTTCCAGGAAGTTATCCCCAGGATTAAGTGTGGACTCAAGAGTTGGAAGCATCCTACTCTTCATTATTTGGGATAAAATGATGTGTGGCTGATGCACCTGATGGACATGTGGACAGCAGTCAGAAAGAGCTAGATAGTTCTTAGAAACAGAATGCTATTTGAAAGAAAGAAAAAGGATATTAAAACATTTATGTATTTTTAAAATTATACATGCAAAAAACTATCATTTTGAAGAGTGCAATTGTACCTAAACAAAGATAAGATAAATGGGAAGGTTATTTATCTAATATATTAGCGAATGTGCATTAGGATAGGGTTAGAGGAGAGACGATGAAGGGGAAAATACTAAAATAAAATTGAACAAAAGAGGGACTTTGCAGAAAGCCTTCACGTGTGTGACACAAACTGAGATGAGGGAACATCACAAGTCAGTATGCCAGGAGTTCTTAAAAGGAGGAGAGAAACTCGACAAACTACCTCAGCCAGGTGACCAAGGTCACCTTCAACAGTGATAAGCCATGTGGATAGTTATCCCTTTGTCATGATGTACTGAAAATGGCACTTTATCTCTGTCTTCCTCCCCCAAACCCATAGCTCCAGTTTAACCTTGGTGAAAACACTAGATAAATTGTAATGGAGGGGCATCCTACAGCAGACCTGGCCAGTATTCTTCAAAACCATCAAGGTCATCCAAAACAAGGAAGGTCCAAGAGAACATCACAGTCTAGAGGAGCCCAAGGAGACGTGACAACTAAGTGTAACGTGGGGTCCTAGGTGGGATCCTGAAAGAGAACAAAGGACATTAGGTAAAAACTAAAGACACCTGCATAGACTATGGACTTCAGTTAATAAATAATACACAATTTTGGTTCATTAATTGTAACAAATGTGGCAGACTAATGTAGGGTGTTAATTATAGGGGAAACTGAGTTCAGGGAATATGAAAACTCTCTGTACTATCGTCTGACTTTTAATGTAAATCTAAAACTCTTCTTAAAAATGCAATCTATTGAAAAAAAGAAGGTTGGCAGGGAAGGAGTGGAATAATGCAAAGCTATTATATATTTTTTTCATTATTTTAACTTATTTTTTATTTCCTATTTGTGCATTATTTTTTATTTATTTATTTTTATTTGTAAAATGATATATAAATACATATGCATATATGTGCATTTGTTTACATAAATGTTATTTGTTATATATATATATATATTTTTTTTAAAGATGCCTAGATTACCTAAATATTACTCAGAAATTTTGCACTAAGCAATTTAGAATATATTTTTATTGGATCTGGGAGCCCCTGCAAGATCAAGTTGAGTTATAAAACATACACTCTGCTAGTACTGAGATGGATCATATTCAAAGGGGGTGGCAGATCATTTAAGGGACTAAGAAAGCCAGAGAAGACAAGGCTGAGCTCCTGAATCAAGGCAAGGGGGGTGAGACTGGGTGGGGGAGGGGAGCGGCGGAGGCAAGATGCTAAAACATTAATAGTATTAATAGCGTGTACTTCCTCATTAAGCACGTGGGATGGTTAAAGGAGGGCAAAGTCTACCATAATGGATGTCAAGTTGAAAAAGCAATGTTTACAGTAGAAAGGAAAATTAAGGATTTAATTATATAAGAAAAAAAACTGCTGCTGAGAAAATAATGAGTGAGAATCCATAAAGATGGAGAACTTCCCAAGGAACTGGCTTTAAATAAGTGGTCTTGGGTTTTCTGATCTTAAACAGATAATACTTAGAGCCTGTCTTTTGTTAGCAACCATGATGTGATAATTTCTGTCTGTAATGAAATGTCAGTTGATTGACTGACTTCTCTGAAAATGAATCCAGGTTTCTGTGCCCTGTTGCTCAAGTAAATGAAGCAGCTTTATACATTTCCAGACAAAGTGAATTAAGAGGTTCTGGGTTGAGTGCACTTACTTCAGTGTTGATTTATCTCATGTCCAGCAACATGGTTGACTGAGCTAATGTTGGCTGGCCTTCTGCATACTAGAAACTCTTAGAAATCATCAATAAAATATGACCCCAAAACTAATATATAGCTGATCTCCAAGGAAAGAAAGAGAAATCTCTAGGCAAGGCACCAACAGGCATCGAGAAATCAAAGCCAATGCAAGTGAACTTGAGATTTTAAATCCAGATATAATCCAAAAGGGAAGAGGGCCAGATGCTAAAGGACTGCCCAGGGAGAAGGATCTGATTTTAGAATGGAGGCAGAAGGAGCTAGAGTGGAGTCTCTGCACCGTGCCTGAAGACTGAAAGGGACTGGGGTTCAGCAGAAGAGCCTTCCATCACAGGGACCCCAGATGGGGAAAGCATTCATCCTTCAGGAGCCAAAACTCCAAACCTGCTCAAAGGCAGGGTCTCTGTGAGTGTTGTGCAGAAACCCGAGCTGAAGAAGTTGAACTGAAAACTTGTCCAGAAACCTTTAGGGCCCAGCGTAAGCAGACTTCTCTGGAGAGCGCTTGTACAAGGCTGGTCATAGGAGCATCCCACAAGGAAAGAAAAGGAGAGAGAGAGTAAAATGCACTGAAAATGAGCTCAGAGTTAATTCCAGGTGACAGGAAGGATGAGGACCCATGAAGAAGTCAGCTGTTTCAACAAGAGGAATGATTAGCAACACAAGAATTTGAGTTATGAGGACCACCTGAAAGAAACAATAAACTAAGACGCTATAAAATTTGAAAAGGTACCATATAGAATTTCTAGAAATGAGCACTTTTATAGTCACTTAAATTAAAACCTTATTGAAATGTTCAAGGATCCTCAGCATTGTCTATGTATGTCTCAGAAATTTCTGGACAGTGTTCAAGACATAAGGCTTAGAAGGCGATCGGAAAAGCTGCTTTTGATGGGTCACTGTGTGCTGTGGATTTTAATGTGGAAATATTGAGATGGCTTCTTTATCCTGAGGGAATTTGTTTTGATTGAAAAATCCTTTATAACCTCCCCCCCTTTTAACCCTAAGTGTCATAAGTAGGTTTATTATTAATCTTAATGATTTTCTAATTTTTTATCACAAAATTAAAAAAAAAAATCACTCTTCTCTCACTTTCATCTCCATTGGCCAGAAGAGTTGGCCAGAACTGAGGGGCTGTGATTCCACAAGATGATGTTGTCTCTTCAGTTGCTGTGATTCCCTATTCCATGGGCTTGGGACTACATTAAGCTCAGGATGCCTGGCATTCTGGAAATATGCCAGGTACAATTTTCTTTTATTATGAATTGAATCTCAAATCTCATTCTCCCTGCTGCCTTTGCCATTTCTTGGTGTAATGACCCTAGCTAGACAATTTCCATCGACACAATTTTAACCCTTTAATTTGAATGTTTTTTTTTTAAAAGGAAGAAGAAAAATCTTACAAATACTTTAGTTAAAAGAGGAGGAAAACCATAGTGTCACTAAAAATTGACACAGACCTTTTATCCTATTTTTTAAAACTAAATTTAAAGGTATGAAGTATTTCTTATCCATCCTTGTATTCTGTTGATGCTCAAAGACATTTAATTTTTTAAAATAGTTCTGTGTATCTAAGGAAAAAACAGCAAGGTTAGTTCAGACACAGCAGCAAAGCTAATTGGTAAGAATTTGTTTTAAGGCTTGCCCCCTTGTCACTGTATCTGAATGCCCAATAATTCTGTTTAAGTAACATTAAAATTTCTTTAAGTATAAAGATTCTCTGAAGAGCCCAAATAACCATTTTTTAATCTAGTAAAAATGTTTATTATTCTAATAAATTAATTTATTCTAATTAATTTTTACACACAGAAAGAAAACCAAAGAATTGTATTCCAAAGGCCGGAACATGTTGCATATTATTTACAATCATTGACTATTCTGGGTAGAGTCAAACACCAGCTCCATTGAGAGAACATGCACTTAAGCAATAGCCAATCAGCCCAGATACCCACACGGATGCCTGGGCCCTCCTCAGTCTTGGACATGAACGAAGCCTGGCCCCACATGGGAGAAGAGAAGGGGGCATCTCAGGGCCGGTTCATTCCAATAAAACCAGGCCAAGCAGAAACCACCTGGGGAGAGGAAGGGAGGGGCGGACGAAGGAAGTGATCCCGTGGTGGAGCTGGCCTTCCAAGTCCAAGGTCAGTGCAGACAATCCTGGCGAGAGCCTCGTTCCACAAGGCTCTTGAGCATCCACGGCCCTGAGGTGGGCCACCACAATCCAGAGCAGTTTCTGCACATCCGGGGCCTCCTGCAGTGACGTGTGTACCAGCCTCCTGGATCAGCATCCCCAGGTGCTTTTTATATGGTTTCACTGAGCACAGTACTTAACTCCTGTGAGCAATCCCACCCTTGGGAAGGGGCACCCTGGGCTCTGTGCTTTTGCTCTAGACCACTCTCTGGGAAGATGGCCGTGGTACAGTTTTCTCTCTTCCATGATTGTATCCGTGGAATATTTCTGCCGCAGTGGGTGCACAGGTGGAGGATGGTCTATCATGGAGAATTTTCCTGAGAAATGAGTTTGTCATGTAGAATTGATGGAGGCTGGGCTGGGGGAATGCAAGGCAATGGGAAGGCATCAGGACGGCCTCATCAAGCCAGCACTAACGTGGCCCTTGGGAATGCTTGTCATCTCCTAGGATCTCAGGAGACCGGGGATAGCTTTGCTCTTCAGCATTTTACGTTTGATTGTCCTTTTCAGCAGCGTGAATTTTTAAATACTTCAAAATAGAATGGAAGAGGGTGCCTGCTAATGTTTAACATTCTGGAAAAGGAAAAGAAAATGAGATGAAAGTTTCTTATTGTTCCTGGTATTTTGTCGTTGTTTACATTTCGTGTTGCAGGCCTCTAAATTTAAGGTGTCATGTATTGTTGTGTTGCTTTGATCATAGAATTTGAAAGACCTACCTAGTCTGTTTCTCCATATTTTCCTTAGTTTCTTACATTTTTCTTTTTTAAAGAAAATGGATCAGGGTAAGGATACTGATAAAAGGTCTAGAACACAGTAATGATGAGCTGCTTTCCAGATGGATGGCTGTAGGAGACAATAGTCTCTTGTTTTCTGTTGTTGTTTTTTTTTCCTTAAATTCCTTTATAAAAGTTGCATCAAGTTGGTTTTTAGGAGGTCCATTAGGGAAGGTTATAGAGAAGTGACCATCTGCACCTTCGGAGTTACAGGTGACTCTTGTCTCCTACTGCAATCCGCTGTGAGTAATCCTATGAACTGCGACAACATCCACATTTTTATGATGAAATTCTGAGAAATGACAACAAACTCCAGATGGATTTGGCCATTTTTCTGCCAATATTTTTGGAAAGGCTAAACTGGACCATCCTGCTAAATTTATTTAATCGCCTTAATCAGTTTTAATATTTTCAGGGTCTGAGCCATTTCGGAAGGGGAAACAGATGTTGCATTGTAACGGTGAGGTTTTCAGGAGCTGCTGCTGGAGTAATTACAGATCAGAGACTGTACAGTAAAAAGTGGTCTTCGTTCGCATCAGTTTGGCAAAATGAAGGTGACAGGAGAGTTATCTCACTTTTGTTTGTCTGCTTAATCCTGGCATTTCAAAACCTGGACACAGCTCACGTGGGAATGCCCAGGAGCCCAGCTGTTGTATTTACCATGTTTCATCCGCAGTGATGGAGAGCAACCCATTAGCTGTACTCAATTTAGGAAAGTAGCGGCAGGTGAAAAAAGCAGTCTAGATGTGGATATTTTGTACTATTTCAGGAAAAACTGAATGAGTAAGCATAGCAAAAAACTGAGATTATTTTGGAAAATATTTTAATACAGCTTAATGTGGAAAGTTGTACAGATCTGCAACCATATGAACAGTAACAATGTGAAAATGTAAGATGATTTTAGTCATTTTAAAACATAATTATTTAAGAAAATGTATCTTTTGAAAGACAAAAAAAAATCATTTATGATGTTTCCTCTTTAGTGTGTTTACAACTAGTATGATCACGGTTATTGAACCTTCATCACGCCCATGACTGAATAGACTTAGAATTTCAGTTAATAGAATAAATGAGTTTATCCTGGTTCTTTTTCTCTCTTGTACCCTGTAGTCTCCCCATTAGCCAACCCTGCCATCCTTACTCTCAAGTCCAGCGAGAATGTGCCCCTTCTCAGCTCTCTTTACCTGCTGTCCCTCTCCCCTATCTACCTGGATAGAAGCCTGTGCTCCGTAACTGGCCCCCCAGCTTCAGTTCCCCAATAGTGTCATCTCAACACAAGAGCCAGAGTGATCCTGAAAAACATGTCAGATCTTTTGGCTTCTGAGTTCAAATTATCCCATAGCTTCTCATGATTCTCAGGGTAGACAGCAGTGTCCTCACCATCATTTACCATGCTCTCACAGGTGGCCTTGCCTCACTGGCCTTTTACCCCAGGAGCCCCTGACGGTGCAGACACGCCAGGTCACCATGAGTTGACAAAAGTTAACTCAAAATAACGAATTAAATTTGCTTCTAAATTAACGTTAATTTTGGCGACCGCTGTTGAGCTTGCCCTGCCAGTCAGCTGAGAATGGAAAAGAGAGCCAGATATTCTTCTCTCATTTGCAAATAGTCATGTTTATAAGGAACAGTTTTCCTGCCAAATCTTAGCTGCACCTATAGTTCCTGAACAGTTGCCTCCTTTTCCAGGCCTTTCTCCACTCATTCATAAAGGGAGAAAAACAAACAAGACATTGTATCCATGTTTCCTCTTTGCATCACAAAGAAAGAAAAGGCATCCTTAATTATATTTTTAAATAATGAACCCAATATATATATATGTGTTCTCAGGTATCTAGTACAGCTTTGGCTAGAGATTTCTGCTTTGACCTAATAATAAGGTCCTTTCGGTCAATGAAGAAGCCAAAAGTTGGGAAAATGGAAGATGGCAAAGGGCAGTGCTGCCCTCTCTAACTTACTACGATCAAATAACTGCAAGTGATTCCCCAAAACAAGTAACTGGGAAGCAAATCTCCACCACACATGTCTTTATAAACCTGAGAAAACCAGAGACTGGGACCTCTGGCATAAACTTTTTATTAAAAAATCTTAAATGAGGAGTGGATGTAGCTCAGTAGTTGATCACCTGCTTCCCATGTAGGAAGTCCTGAGTTCACTCCCCCATACCTCCTGAAAAAAACAACAACAACAAAAAACTTAAATGAAAGATAGAAAAGTGACTACAGAAATTAAAGCCAGAATCCTAAAAGAACTAATAATTAGATCACATAATGGATTTATGAATATTTACATAACTGCACAATTTAAGAGATGGCTGGATGGCTGGATAGATTAGATAATTCTTACTTCTTTAGACACTAGCAAATACATTTTCAAGTTATATACATAATTAATATGAGGAATAGTCCTAACAGTGTACCATATACCAAAAATAGGATTATTATTTGAATGCATTTTCTAACTTGGCCAGAAGCAATATAATATAATTACAGTACACTCGAAATGAAATGTTAAAGTGGGAGCATTTAAATTGGCAAAGCTATTATGTTGGACTTAGGTGATTAGTCTTTGAGAAGAATGACAAACAGATTTTTAATGAGTTTTAAATGTAGGACTAGTTTTAAATGAGGATTGATGGACTGTCTACGTTCAGTATCAAGGCTGAGGAGTTTGCAGATGCAGGGATGGCAAAGCATCCTGTGCAGAGTCCACTTGGGGAAAAACCTGTTTCTAGATGGTTAATTTTGCTATCCTTTTGCCTGGTTCTTTACCCTGTGGTTGTTTATTTGCTGCAGACTGAGGTTAAGAAACATACAGATTGGAATCATAGCAGTTCATGTCTTTGTTGACATCTGTAATTATTTAAACAAAATACTGAATAACATACAAATGAGATACTCCTTAAAATCCCGGCAATGAAATTTATTTCCCATTCATATTTCTAACTTTACTTTTTATTTTTATTCTTGGGCTTCCTTTTTCTTATTGGCATTTTTTTCTCACCGTACCGTATTTCTATATCCTGTCTTAGTATTTTGTAGAAAATAATCCTAATAGATGTTTTAGTTTCCTAGGCTGCTGAAAGCAGATACCATGAAATGGGTTGGCTTAAACAATGGGAATTTATTAGCTCAAGTTTTGAGGCCAGAAAAATGTCCAAATCAAGGCATCGTCAAGGCTATGCTTTCTTCCTGAAGGCCAGCTGCCAGCAATGCTTGGCTTCTCTGTCTCATGGCAAGGCACATGGCGGGATCTGCTGGTCTCTCCCTTCTCTTCCGGGTTCCCTATATTTCAGCTTTTTGCATCCATGGCTTTCTCTCTTTTTGTCTAAGTTTCACTGTCTTATAAAGGACTCCAGTAAGAGGATTAAGACTCATACTTATTGAAGTGGGTCACATCTTAACTGAAGTCATCTTATCCAAAGGTCCTACTTATGATGGGTTCACACCCACAGAAATGGATTAAATGTAAGAACATGTTTTTCTGGGATCATATAACTTCAGAACATTACACTAGACTATTTCTTCCACAGATTTGTCTATAGCACCCTAAGACTAAAGCCTGAGGTCTAAATAGTGAACTTGCTCAGTGTCAGGGTTCTCTCCAACTGCCACGCAAGGAAATGAACAGCCAAGAGCAGGGCCAGCCAGGAGAGACCAAGGCCAGGACTCAAAGTAGAGAAAAGGTGTATAAGAGATATCAGTGCTTGGCAGAGGGTCAAATCCAAGGTGAAGGTCAGAAGGCCCATCTGTGCCTGAAGGAGAGGAGGCAGCCCTCTGAGTGCTAGGCCTGTGAGGATGATGAAAGCAAGGAATAAACAACCTAGGCTTTGAATTGAAACTGTGATCTCTCTTAGCCAGGAATTGTACCCTGTGCTTGGTGTGATTGGGCAAGACCCACCGATCCCTGGATTATGTTAAGTAGAGGGAGTGTTCTTTCCTCAGCAGTAAGGCTAAATCCCAGTGCCCCTCTGTGCAGGCCTTGAAGCCGCCATGGCCTGGCCACCCTCCTGGGGTTTCCGTTACCTCTCACGCTTCTCCTCTGTCACATTTCGTCAGGTCAGTCTAGACCACGGGGCTCAATATAACCGGGGTATCAAGTACCAATTAAAAGTACTGATGAGAGGACTTCCAGGGAGATGGTGGACTACTAAGACACGGGAATCTCTTCTCCAGAAAAATAGGTGGAGGACAGGCTGAAACAACCCCGAAAAAGATCTTCTAGGGTTTAGGACAGCAGGTGAAGGCTGCACACCACCCAGAGGAGAGAGGGACAAAAGAGGGAAATTGCAATGACAGAACTGAGACTTGGAACCAGCAGCCACTGCTGCTGCCAGCACCCTCCCCCCAACTCTTTAGAATTCTTGGGCCTCTGGGCCTGTGACTACAGATAAGGGGGCTCCAGGGATCTACCACTCCAGGAAAGGGGAGAGAGAGGTACACAGCCTAAGGCTGACTCAGGTTCTGACCCACAAATTTGGGCTGCGGAGCCCCACGGACCCTTCCACACAGTGGTTTACCCTGGGAGCCTATGAAGGGCTGGAGAAATCTAACCCTCTCAATCTCCCTCTCTTCTAGCCTGGTCTAATTGTTGAGGGCTCCACAGGAGAGGAGAGAGAGAGCCTGGGGCTGACTCTGCTTTTGACTTGCAGGTTTGAACTGCACTGTCCCGAGAGCCCTTCCAGGCCGGGGGCGGGGGGCTGCGCCATTGTTTGCCTTGGAGCCTGCAAGGGGCTAAAGATATACAAACCTCCCAATCTCCTCCTCTACTAACAGGGACTGATTATCAAGGACTCAGAGGGGAGTGGAAATATTTCCTAGCTGGGAAAAGGCTAGTCTAGGCTGCAGAATTTGAGAGAACTAATCAGCGAGATGAGCACAAATTTCCAAAATCAAATTAATGAGATGAAAGACAATATAGTTAAAGAGATAAATGACATCAAGAAGACATTGAGCGAACGCAAAGAAGAATTTGAAATCCTGAACAGAAAAGCAACAGAGTTCATGGGAATGAGAGACACAATAGGTGAAGTCAAAAACAGATTTGAGGCATACAACAGCAGACTCAAAATGACAGAAGAAAGAATAAGTGATACCGAAGACAGAGCAGCTAAAATTGAAGTGAGAAAAGAACAGAGAGAGAAAAGAATGGAAAAAATTGAGCAGGGGTACCGAGTTTTGAATGACAACACAAAATGCAACAACATATGTGTCATGGGAGTTCCAGAAGGG
>JAQZBX010039390.1:0-23062 GCA_029593785.1 Cabassous unicinctus
CATAGCAACCAACATTTATAAATGTAAATAATAATTCAAATATAATAGAAATTCATTCCAATATAATTCTAATTTTTATATTATAGCTTTAACTATTGGACATAATAATCGCTAAGAATGAAATAAATTACTGGTTTAGTTATTTAATTTCCATTTAGGCCATACTTCTTTCTGATAATCAAATTTCTGTTTGGGAATTTTTCACATCTTATTGGAATGAATTACAGCAGATAACAGTATGCCAATTCATAATTTATGAGGCAGAAAAACTTAAAATCTTGTTCAACAGTAGTCATGCTGAATCATTATTGATCCAGATAAATTATTTTAATTAAAGAGTATGAATAAGAAAGGGTTAAAGAAAAATGAAGTATCCAAAAATAAATCTCTTCTCCAGGGCTCCTCAATTAAAAGCAAGTGTTTATTTTGTATGAAAAAAATGACAGAATACTCATCACAGGAACAATTTGCCAGTTGCACTGAGTAATTATTGTTCATATACTATAATGTTATTTTACATTTATCTGGTCTACCACAGCTCTTTTTTTTGGTTACTTTTGCATGGAATATCTTTTCTCAACCTTTCACTTTTAACCTAGTTGTGTCCTTATATCTGAGGTGGGACTCTTGTAGACAACATATAGATGGCTCATATTTTTTTATCCATTCTATCAGTCTATGTCTTTTGATTGTTAATCCATTAACATTCAGTGTTATTACCGTAAAGGCATTACTTACTTCATCCATTTTGTCCGTCGGCTCTCTTTTGTCGTATCGTTCTATTGTGTCTTCTTATCCTTTAGTTTACCCTTCCTAATAATCTTCATTTCTAAACTCTTCTCCAAATCTCTTGCCCTTGTTTTTTCCTTTCAGGCTGCAGCACCCCCTTTAGTATTTCTTGCAAATCTGGTCTTTCGGTAACATAGTCTATCAGTTTTTTGTTTGTCTGTAAAGACTTTGAACTCACCCTCATTTTTGAAGGCCAGCTTTGCCAGATACAGAATTCTTGGCTGAAAGTTTTTCTCTTTCAGTACCTTAAGTACATCATACCACTTTCTTCTCTCCTCCATGGTTTCTGGTGAGAGGTCGGCACTTAGTCTTTTCAAGGGTCACTTGTATATGATGTTTTGCTTTTCTTTTGCTGCTTTCAGAATCCTCTCTTTATCTCAGATATTTGTCATTCTGAATAGTAGGTGTCTTGGGGTAGGTCTATTTGGATTTATTCTCTTTGGGGGTGCATTGTCCTTCTTGGATATTGATATTTATGTCTGTCATGAGGGTTGGGAAGTTTTTGGTCATAATTTCCTCAAATGTCCTTTCTGCCCCTTTTCCATTCTCTTCTCCTTCTGGGACACCAATAATGCGAATGTTCGTGCGTTTCGCGTTGTCATTCAATTCCCTGAGACTCTGTTCCATTTTTCCCATGCTCTTGTCTTTCTGCTCTCCTGTCTTTTCCAGTTCAGATGTTCTGTCTCCAAAATACTAATTCTGTCTTCAAACAATTCAGATCTGCTCTGATGTGCCTCTAATGTATTTTTAATCTCATCCATCATATCTTTCATTCCCATAAGTTCTGTTACTTTTCTTTGCAGGCTTTCAGATTGTTCTTTATGCTCTCCAGTGTCTTCTTAATATATTTTATTTCTTTAGTCATATTTTCTTTAAATTCTTTGAAGTGATTTAGGAGAGTTGTGTGATTATCACTGATTAATTCTATTAAATCCCATATTGCTTCAGGATATTTGGTTTGTTCTTTAGTCTGGACATCTCTTCCTGTTTCCAAATATGTCTTGTAATTTTTTGCTAATATCTAGGCATCTGAATATGTTGATGAATCTACTCTGATGGCTAATTTCTCTCTTTTGCCTATTGTGCGCTTTTTTCACAACCCTTCTTTGATATTTGGTTCAACTTATTCTCAGTCTTTAAAATTGCCCAGCTTAAGTTCCCAAAATCAGGCCAGGGACTCACTAGTGAGGTGCAGATTTTCTCCCAAGGGTTGGATATAGAAAGCGCCAACAGTTTTTGTCCATGCAATTTCCATACCGACCAGCAGATGGCACTAGTTAATGCACCTTTCCGCAGAGATGTTTCAGTCTCGGCTTTCCTGTGTTCCTGTGTTGAATCTCCAGATCCAAGATTCAAAGTAGGCTCAGCTGGCCCAATTCACTGAGGAAAAGCACCCCAACCTCCCCTCCCTTTTCCCTTGAAACAACTGACAGGGAAGAAGATGTCTGCTGCCTCTCAGCCTCTCAGTTGGCTGCAGTGATCCAGGTGTTTCACCCCCAGCTTAATATCTTGGGGGTAGGGAAGGAGAACCCTTGCTGGCCACCATGGGGCTTGGTAACTCACATTTGTCATTTCGACTTCTTCGTCTCTCTGTTCCTCACCCTCCTGGGAGTTGTGTAGCACTATCCTGGTCTGCTGACCCCCAAAGCAGGTCTCTTGGACAGCTTTTGGGTCTTTCTCTATTGTTTTTGTAAGAGCATTCAGCTCTGCCTGTTAGTCTGTCGCTATCTTCCCACAGTCCTCTTTATAAATACTTTTTTTAAATAAAGGACCCCAAGTTGTGCCCTGATCATGAGCTTATTTTAGACATAATATACATTTTAAAAATGTTTGTAGAATTTTATAAACACACACATACTACTTGGCAGAAAACTGCAAAAGATAACCCCAGATTTGAATTCTGATGCTGCTATTTCATGGATGAAGAAACTGAAGTTGGGGCAGTAAATGACTTACCCAATGGGCAGGTCTATGGTAAAAGCTCTCTTCTCCTGATTCCCAGGACAATTGTCTTCTTACTCCCTCATATTGTTTTTCTTATTTCAATTGTTTGTTCCAGGTAGTGCATATTCATGGTTTGGTGCTTTGGGATGCACGTCTCCCTTTTGCAGCTAACCCTTTCGGGGCTTTGGAACTTCTTTTGTGTCATCTAGAAGGTAGAGCAGGAATCAGTCAGTAGAAATTATAGTCATGCTATATCAGAACAAGCTTTCTAACTTTCATGTAATAGTGTGTACCTGGGATGCCCAAGTTCAGTCTTGAGCTATTTTAACTCTAAAGGTGCACACGTTTTTAAAAAATGATGTTGGTACACTTCCTTTTTTCACAAATTCCATTCACCACATTAAAGTAGTTGCTATCCACCTAAACATATAAATGGCAAAGAGCCTTCAGAACCAAGTTACTGATGAGCTCACCCTACATCATTGATTTACTCTACTCTCCTTGTGTGCTATGGAAGGGTCCATTGTAATGTCACAGAGTGCTCATTTGTAGCCGAGCGGAATATAGCAAAACATTCTGTAGTAATTAGAAATCATTGATTTTTTTCCCATCATTTTAAATCAGTCTGGTTGTGTGGATGCTTTTGCTCTTTTGGGTTTCATTGCTTCGACTCAAGGTTTACTACTCTGTTAGAACTGTCTGGAGACGGAACAGACTCAAGGTTTACTACTCTGTTAGAACTGTCTGGAGACGGAACAGACTCAAGGTTTACTACTCTGTTAGAACTGTCTGGAGACGGAACAGACTCAAGGTTTACTACTCTGTTAGAACTGTCTGGAGATGGAACAGACTGCCTCGAAAAGCCATGAGTTAGCTCCCCTTCCCCAGAAGCTTTCAAGCAGTGGTCAGATGCTGTGTGTGAGGGGCATCATGCCCAGGCCTCTTGTGCTGGTTGGGAAGCCGAGTGGGGAAGCTTTGAAAGTCCCATTTACTCTCTTCTATTTGTCTCTGGTTTGCCCCGTGTGTATGAAACTTGTGGCAGAATGCCTGTCGTTTCTGTACATTAACACAATGCATGTACCTACACGTCTCATCCTGAGTAAACCAAAAGAGCTGTTTGGGGCTCTTCCCTCTGGTGTGGCATCTTGGAGCTCTGTCTTGGAAAGATTTCGACCTGGACTGTGTGGGATCCACAAATAAATGGGGGTGAGAAGATTACTGAGTGCCAACCGCATCACGGCCATTGGTTTTGATGGAGTAGTTTTCATTTCATTCCACAGAGCACATAATGGAAGACACAGCTTAGCTCAAAGCTGAGTGTCTCTTGGAGTAGTGGCATCAGGAAGTCTGCTAGGGGACAGTCATGGCGCATCAGGCTCCCGGTGTCCCTGGGTGAGGCACTGATTGGTTAAAACAAAGAAACATCCCTCCAGTCAGCAGCAGGGGTCTTCTAGAGCAAGGCAGAGAGGGCTGACAGAGCAGCCCACCGGCGACAAAAATGCCACCAAGGTTCCTTCTGGTGATGTTTGTTTCCTCCCCATTCTCTTCTTAGCCTCTTAGCCTTCTCAGCTTTTTGCAGTGATGATGTGTTCTTCCCATCAGGGAGGCCAGAGATCTATTTAAATTTTAAAAAAGTAAATTAGTGAATGAGGAGGGGATGGAGACCAAAAACAGAACGGATTTTAGTGAGAACAGGTCTTGGGGTCAGCTCCTAAACTAATTATCACAATTTGTTCCAGTTATTTCCAACTGTTTGGCCTTTGTTTATGAATTAACCGGATTATATTTAATTATTTTCCAAGACTCATGAATTATCACACAGGAAATACTTGCTCTCGCATGTGATTTGGTTGAATTCCCCATTTTCATCCTGAAAGAAAAACAGATTCTCAAAATTTAAAAAGGTCAGAATCTGCCATTTTCTTCTTTTTCATCACCATGCCAATATTATTTGATCTTATTCATTACAGAATTGTTTTGTTTGCCAGTACCACAGTGGGTCCTGCGGTTAGAAAAGATGAATACTACCTTATTTATTGTTCTTGAAGGGGTTATAGTCAGTTGATGGGGGAGATAGAACTTATGAATTAAATCAGATATTTTACAACTGCTGTGAAGTGTGAATAAAATGGTTTGTAAGCTGGTACCCGATTTGGTTGTGTGGACAAAGTGTCACTTTCCTCCAGCTACCAGCATCACATTTAGCATTTACTTGCTTCTCATTCACCTGAAACTGAGCATTCATCCACACTGACAGGTTTTGGCCTCATCACTTCTTGCCCCTGTTATAATGAAATGAGGCCCTGACCACTGTCAACTGGAAATAAGGTAGAGCTTCCACATGAAGAGTTATTGATCTGTTACCACCTGTGGAGTGCTGAAGAAGAGACAAACAGCTCTGCTGTAATCCCCTGGGATTTAGTAGTTTATCATCTCTTTCAGAAGATAGGATTTATCCAAATAAGGAGAGAGCAAACGAAACAAGGCAGTGGAGACAGGCAAGCTGAGTGGTAGAGAAAAAAGTGTGATAAGAATTCAAAGCATACCTTTTTCTCTCCAGGTAATTAAAAAAGAAGGATGAGTTCCATAGATAAGACCTCTGCAGGAAAGAAGAGCTTGTTAAAATGTTTGTTTGTTTGTTGGGGGTGCACTTTGATCTCTTTGCCCACGTTGGAAGGGAGATAAAGGACAGCCTTGATGGTGCTCTGGCTCCCTCTCACTTAAAGCTTGCAGGGGGGTGAGGCTCTCAGCCGGAGCCCTGAGATGTGATGAACTAGAACGGAATGCCAACTATTGCGACTTACACGGGTTTTGCCTGAATTTGATAGACTGTAATGAAATCCCAGGGAAGAAACCAGCGGCCTTGGATAAGTATACACCCAACTTCGAAAATACTCTCTGTGATGATAAAGTAATAAAATTGACTCTAAAAACAAATGTGACCAGAACTCTTACATGGAAATGATATCAACAACCAATAAGTCTTTGACGATGCCCCCATTTCTCAAAAACAGTTTTCAAGTGGCCTCAGGTCATTCACTGGCCACGGGGATGAAGTTAATCCTTTTTGTTTATAGTCTTCATTCTTATTTCCAAAGTTTGGGGTATTTTCCCCAAGGTGGCCCAGCACCTCGCTGGCTGTCCTAGCTCCCCTACAAACGCCAGCCACAAGGGTGATCACCTTGCCCTCCCTGGCTGTTAGGCAGGAGGGGCCCCGGAGCCCTGGGCCCTTGCTTGGAGGAAATGTTTGCCCACGTCCTCATGAACAGACAGGCCAGCTGCAGCTTTTCCTTCCCGCTACTTGTGTGTGGCCATTGGACTCCTGGCGAACTGCTGGCCCCTCCTGCCAACGCTGTGCCCTCCAAGAGAGCATCTGATCTGGAAAGTGCTAAAGACTGAGAATTGGGGGGAAGTTCTTATCCAAGAGCCATCTCTGGATCAAGGAGTGGCCCACAGCCCCAGAGGAAATCTTTCCTGTTTACAGACTCCTGGGCCTTTGAAAAATCCTGGCAGGCTGTGACCAGGCTCCTTAGCCTCTATGCAAAGGGGCCAAACAGGAAGAGACCAGGATGGAAATCGTATATCATAGGAACCCAGAAGGGCAGGATGTAGCAACATAAGAAGGAATTCTTGATTACAAGTATAATTGTAAAGGTTTGTGTTGGGTGGGTAGGGAATAATGACATTCAAATATGTCTAGTCTTTGTGCATGTTGGTAAGGAGACGCCGTTAGCTTACCTTTTCTTGTTTCATTATTTCCTGCTTCACATTCTTCTCCACTTTGGAGAAATCCAAAATTATTTTTCTACATACAGAGTCTATGTTAATTCTATTTTGGGGAAAAACAACCAAACTTATTTCCTTTTTATTTTTTTTTTAATTCTCTACATATAATCGAGCTTGGAAAAAACTCTTGTTTTCCTTTGCAGAATTAATGATTCTAGAAGTAATCATTAGGAGACTGAAAATAAGAGAGGTGTGTAAAGGGTAAAGTTGATATTCAATATGTTCTTTTTACGCCCTTATTCCCCAGGAATGATACCCAATGTGTTTGTGAACCTTTATAAAATAAAAGCTCAAGCCATGAGCTTTTTTCTGAAAGGAACAGCTTTTGCTGCTTCAGATCACTTTGTGTGAGTGTGTGTGTGTGGTGGTCGTTGGAATCTCGCTGGTGGAGTGGGGATCACCTAACGTTCTCATCCCTCTCCGGACACCACCCAGCTGCAGGCGGCTGGTCGGGCCACACCCACTGGGTCCTCCATCCACACTGCAGGGTTAACCATGAACATCTGTTTCCAGACAGAAGTCAGTAGTAACATGTTTTATAATTGTAGGCCTATGCCAACTAGACAATAAATCGTCACCACCAGATGGTTCAGTGTTGCAGAAAATGTGTTAGCACAGAATTCTGCATCGGCTTCCTTGACTTTCCCCCCAGCAGGTGATATTTATGGACTGTTTACAAGTTGCTCACATATGGCATTCTAAAGAGGTTTGTAACTTTTATATGCTGTCATCCAGTTTATTTATTTTATGAAAATCCCCCTCCAAAGGTCAGCCTGGTCCCGCCTACCCTCCTAACTTCAGGCTTGAGGAAAAATCCTGAATGTAATCTTAGGACGGAGGAACTCAACAAACAGGCTGTGCGACACTCCAAATTTAGTGCTTCCCACTCAGCAGACCCCTAGGCTCTGCTTGTCTTGACTGTAGGCGTAATTCAAACGAGAACTGTGGCTTTCTTATTCAAATGATCCAACACTCATGTGCTTTTGGGAAGCGGCTGCCTGTTTTGGACTTGGCTCAGTTCACGCAGAGGAGGGAACGCGGGCAGGGCAGAGGTCCCGCGGAAAGGAGGGCAGTGGGCGCAGCGGGCAGGCCGTGGGTGCGCATCAAAACCCGACTGCAGCCTCCTCCTGCCAGGCGCCCGGGTGACTCTGTCCAGGCGGGCAGGTGGGAGCTCTTTGGACATCCTCTTCTGGCCGCCGCCCCAGGCTCTCGGTGGGAGCGCCCACCTGAGACAGCAATACCTTTGGACCTGAGCAAACTTCCTCCCGACACCGGCACACTTTGAAAGCTGTGTCAAGGAGTGACCGTACTCAGTCTTTGAAAACACTTCAATGGCACTGATTTGAAGGGGAATCCTGGCAGAACTGAGCTCAGGGAGGAAACAGGGAGCAGCCTGTGGAGGATAACAGAGCTTCGTGAAAGGCACGCCAAGTTTCTCATCTCCATTTGGCTGAAGTAGGTGAGAGCAAAAAGCTGAGCATGAACTTTTCAAGTGGCTTTTTTCAGGCCACGTGCGTGATCCGGCCCCCTTGCGCAGCCTTCTCTTTGGCTAAGGAGAAAGCATTTAATAATTCCAGATTCAGATGGGGAAAGGTGAGAGGCCCAGGGATTTCCTCAAGGGTCTACATTTGGCACCAAGGTGCCAGGATCTATCAGTGCTCCTCAGCCAAGTGCATTTCTTACAATCAGTTGTCAGTAGTGGGTTTTTTTTAAAAATAGCTAGAAAAATGAATCAAAATTTTAAAAAAATCATAGCTAGAACTAGGCCCTGCCTCAGACATCCTGAACTAAATTCCCAGGGTTGAGGCTCAGGTGAGCATCGCAGGCAACTCTGGTGGGCAGACCAGAAGGACACCTCCTATTCTGGCACCCGGGTCCCCAGACTCAAAGGCTGGTGTGCTGTACCCAGCCTGCAGGGCTGACGGATGACCTCCCAGGAAAACTCCTGGGTGGGAAGAGGGAGTTTGCAGTGGGAGAAGGAGGCACATGCTCTATGGTTGGAGTGGGGGTTAGGTTTAGATTATCCTCTAGAAAGGAGCCCTAACTTTGGGTCAGACTGATGCAGGATCAGCCACTTATCTGTGATCTTGGGCAAGTAACCTTATTAAGCCTCGTTTCTCTCACCTGCAAATTGGAGTTAAAAATAGTACCTACCTCATGGGGTTATTGGTGTATGAAATGAGATAGGGCAGGGAAAGGACCTAGTAAAGTTCCTGGGACAATTAGATGCTCACTGATTAGTAGCTAGTAGCAGTGAGAGTCGAGGAGGGGGTGGAGGAGTGTTTTGATTAGTGGAAAGAATATGGGATCGGCGTTCTGGCAGCATTCCAGCCCAGGCCTAAAATAATAACGGCTGCACCGGGTGCAGTGTCTACTGTGTATCTGGTAGTGTGTGCATGTGTGTGTGTGTGTGTGTGTGTGTGTGTATCAGTCATCTTGAATCCTCACCAGGGCTCACAGCAAGATATTTTCCTCCTCATTTTACAAAAAAGAAAACTAAGCATTGGAAGGTTAAAAGATCTGCCTGAGAATACAGAACTTTGAGGAGCAGAACCAGGTTTGACGCCAGGTCCATCCGATACCCAAACCACCACGTGCTGTTAGAATGCCTGGCCAGATGCTGAATTGCTGGACCTCCTGTTCCACTATCAGCCGAGTGGCACTTACAGGGTCTCTGTCTACGTGACCGATACTGTTGGGATTATATCCTGGGTAGTAAGTGAAAGCACTTGGGGACCACAGGATTAAGGCACTAAGTATGGAGAAGACATTAAATGGGCTCTAGTCTCACACTTAGAGGGTGAAGATCCATGAGGCATTTCTTAGAGTAAAGGATGGTTGTGAAGAATGGACCATAGGGTGCTCAGAAGGGTGGGAGTTCTCTGTTCCACGAGACTCTCTGAAGCCTGGACAGAGCACAGGAGGCCCCACTTGCCTTTCTGCCCGGCAGTGAGTCCCTAGTGGCCCAGGGTAGAAAGAGTGTAATGGACCTTTCACGTGCTACTCCCAGGGCCAATGCAGAAGACATCATGCTCTCTTGCAAGTTCCCTTTCACTAACTCAAAAATAAATCCAGGGGACCCCAGGATCCTTGAAAAACCATTGGCTCCATAAAATCACGTCCATTTTTATGCCTGCCAAAATGAGCAAGAGGTACAGGATAACCAAATTCTGATTGTGAACTGAAGTTGATAAGCGTATTATCAACAGGAAAATGTGGTACTCGTTTTCAGAGGATAATGCAATTGCAAAGAATTTTTTTCTTAGAATGGCATCCATAAGTCTGATTTTCTAGGGCCAGGAGGCCATATCCCATTTGACTGTAGGATCCCAGTAAATCACCATGGAGGTGGGCAACTGTTCTTTCCCACCCCTCCCTTTACCTTCAGGGGCTGCATGATTTATGATGGTAAAGCCCATCTTTAATCTTCAAAGTGTTTGAAGGAAAAGTAGGTTCCTTGGAACAAGATGCACTTTGACCACATGAGATATAAGTTAGGAAGTAAAATTTGCCAAAGGCCCAGTAAGAATATTCCAGCATCCTGATATTCCATCTAAATACAAAGAAACTGAGAAATTCAACCAATGGCTTCTGGGAACATCCTTAGAGTACAGTGTTAATGCATAGGTTACAAATAGCCTATTTTCCCCTCAAATATAATAATAAACTAAATATGCCATAAATTATATGCCATAGGGTACAGACAGATGTTTTAATGTTTAGTTTGTATTATCGATTGCATGGACTGCTAGTTTGTGATTTATAATCAATTTGTAGAGTATGTGAAATTGTGCTGAATGAAAGATTTTTCTTTGTTTAAATTGGATTATTGAGATTAATATGCTAATCCTCTTTGGCCTCTGGGGGCCCAGTGCCTCCCAGGGAATTTACTGATTTGTGTGAACCCTGAAACACGCAGCCACTACGGTACCTGTTCCCATCCCACCCGCCAAGTACTAGGGCCAGAACGGGGTCCTTGTGCCACTGATGACGAGTTATCGCTTGGGATCCACTGTTCCGAGTGCTGTCTGCATCCAGACCTGCCCTGAGAGTCCAGAGAACGTCGTGTCCTTCTCCTCAGCAAAGAACCGGCCGATTCTGCAGATTCCAGATGGCTCTGGGCTGGCTTGGGGGTAAGAGCAGGATTAAGATGAAAACAGCCCTTTTTCATAAGTCCACTTACAATAAACTAAAAAGGAGAACAGAGAGTTCCGGAACAATTAAACTCATCGGAGAGGTCTGCGGAGCAGGAGGCGGCATGGCTTAAAACAGACCTTCCTGTCTGGATGCAGGTTTCCTGCCCCCATTGAAAGTCCTGAGGAGACAGTTGAAAGAAAAGGAAAGTGTTTCTCAAACTTAAGGAATAGAATGATTCCATTTTAAATGGGGGAAAAAAAAAATCCAAGGACCCTTTAGTGTTAACGAATTATTTTTATTATATATGTACAAAAATTATTCATATGCTGTTGACGCTTAGTACTCTTATATAACAACTAAAGCAAAGCAAGTTTACACATTAATCCTGACATCACTACAAAACCCAGACCCTCCCATGGCAACATTAATTTGATGTGATTGATGAATGGCATTTTGTAGAAACAAAATTCCTGTTAATTGGGTAACTAATAGAAAGGTATATTTGCACTTTTATGCTCTACTTGTTATTAACCTAATTTCCTCCAGTTTTAGCATAAATGGACAATGCTTTTGGCTATTTTTGTCTTTGCTGCTGTTTTTCCCTTTTAATTGATTAAATTGTATTAACCTCTGATGGGTCAGTCAATTTAATGGCATACTCCAAAATTATGATATTGAAGGGGAAAAAGCTTTTAATGAAAAGTTCTTCATTACCTATTTATCTCTAGTTCCTACTAATGAACTACTCTGTTAGTTTCCCAAATGCTTAAATACGGTGGTGCCAGCAGCAAGGACCCAGGTTCCTCTGACCCTGTTGGATGCTACTCCTGTGCTCCAAAGTGATGACTCTTCTCTCTGATCTACTAGGAAGGCTTTGTCCATACGGGGAGCCTCTGCTTTCCTCTGCCTTTCATTTGAAGCTCCTTTACTCATGAACCCAGGTATATATGTGGTTACTAAAAAGACATAGCAGTAGCCCTTCTCTGGTGGGTAGCCAGGTGATCCAGAACATATTTACATACTAGATTTTAAAAGATAATCATCAAAGTGAAAACCTAAACTTTTAAAAATCTTTTATAACTATTTTGACACTTGAAGAGTGTCCAGTTTGAGGCTCACTGCCCAAATTCAGGACTCCACCTTTGACATTGCATAAAGCAGAAGACAGCATCAGGGGAAGTCAGAGATGAGCTTGGGGCTAATGCGATGATGAAATAAGAGCATGCCATGACAGAGTTTGAACCACTGAGTGTCATTAATGGAAAGGAGCTGGGAGCTCTTCTCAGTGAATCCCCTTAGGTTGTGGATGAGGAAACAAAGCCCAGAGAGTAAGAGTGACTTACTTGGCATCAACCAACTCCTTAGGGGTCGAGTCCGATTTGGAACTCTGCACTCCTAATTTCTTGGCCAAGGCCCTTCCCGCCTTAGCTGCCTGCTTCATGTGGACAGCTAACCCAGGCAGCTTAGTGGATTGGCCACTGTGGCTCTGAAAAATATGGGACTGGTTTAAGGTTATTGTTTCTGTCCAGACACAAAATGGCGGCTGGTTCACTCCCAGGTTCACTTGGCACATTAGTTCTTTCCTTCCTCATTAACTTTTGAATACCTACTCTTCTGGTCCCTTGTCTCTCCCAGCACAGTTAATAGAATTAGGTTTTGCTGAAACACTGTTCCGTAAAAAGACCAGGCACATGAAGAGGAGGCATACATTAGGAGGAAGCCAGATACCACATTAGACTCTTGCTACCTTCTTTGATGTTCTAAGAGCTTACCCTCAATTCCGACACTCACCGAAGCATTTTTGATATGTTAGTCTCATCACTGCATAAAATTGCACGTATGAATAAAAAAGCAGCAAGTGATCAACATCTCATTTTGAAGGAAGCACACTGATTTTAACTTGCAAGCCCCACTCTGATTTTATATAAACAAGTTCTGCTCTGTTGAATTTTGTTCACACATGGCATTTTTCAACAGCCACATAAAATAAAGACTATCTTTAACTGGTACTAGTGACTAGATTGGGTTACCACAGAGTTAATTCTGAAGAACATTCTTCACCACCATGACTGTGATAGTTCAAAGAATACACATTGGGTGTGGATGAGTGAAATTCATTCATTCTCATCAACGTGCAAAAACTGATAATCCCATAATGTGCTAATAGTGCCACAGCCCTATTCAAATGAGCTAGCTATGTTTGGGGGCTTCTGTGGGCTTTAAGTGCCTGTGCATGCATATGTTTGTGTGTGTATGTGTCTGCTTTTAGCCCATTTCAGGCTCTCTTTCTTCAAAGACAACGGACATGCTTTCTGTCTTCCTGTCTTTGCTGAATTGTGGGTTAGTGTGTTTTAATAGAAACAGCACTGGATTTGGAAGGGCAGAATCCAGGACTGATTCTCCTATTAACTCTTGGTCCTGTGACCTTTGTCAGCCCACAGCACTTCCCGGGGGCTGCTTCCTTATCAGTAGCATTCAGAGGTTGGAGGAGGTGGCCTCTAAATTCCCTTCTGTGGTTCTGGTTCATGATAGTTCTCTTTGTTTCAAGCACAGTAACATTAACTTGATATGATTGAATATGTGAAAAGAAGTCCACCCATACAAAGATGAATCAGCCCGAACGGGTTGTAAAGTTCTGTGGAAGCACCCTGTTTCTGTTTTCCTCTGCACGGGGTGTCAAGATTTGTACTAAAGATGTTAGAATTAAAGGTTGCTGGAAAGAAGTCACTGTCTGTGTTAAAGTTTGTATTTTATAAATGTTCTTACCTCCTCTGACAAGAAATAGAGACTCTAAGTATTCTGGGATCAAAATAGATTGATATTCTAGTATATGTGCCTATGTATATTTTAATAAATTCAGAGAGGCAAGAAGAAATTGTCTCAAACTGAAACAAGACAGGTTGGAAACTGTCTCCTAAATTTTTCTTGAAAGTAGAGCTTATGGAATACAGGAATGAATTATTAGGAAGACTGGAATTTCTTTCTCTGGTGGGTTTTAAAAACAAGACATTTGAAATTCTGTTCCTCTGCCTGAGCTGGATTAGGTTGGGAAAATGGACATTTAAGGATGATGCTACAATTCCCACCAAAATGCTCAGATGCTTCTCTCTCCCTATTAGGACTCAGTCTCAAAGTCAACAGCGTGGTGAATATTTAAGAAACACCCTTGAGAATGTCTTCTTTAGCCACTTTATTTTTCCAAAATATGCTAGAAATATAAGAGGGGCCCCACAATCTAGAGTATGCCATTGGAGAATCCTGTTCTTCAAAGAAATTAGGAAGAAAATTACTACCAGAGGTGATTTGCATTCTTAACCAATACAAGCGGGAAAAAAATAGATACAGGAAGTCTGTGGGAAAATACTGGATAAGAAGTCAGAATACCTGGATCTTCTTGATGCCAAAACTAACTCTGTGATCCTGGACAACTCATCTTTCTCCGGGCTTTGGTTTCCACATTTAAAAATAAGGAAATTGAACCAGACAATTTTCAAGTTCATTTCCAGGTCTATGAATCTTCTAATTCTTCCCCTGCGCCCCCCATTTAATTGATTCTCTGCCTCCAGAAAATACTTTGTAACCCCGTGTCTTAAATGTTTATCAAATGAGTTTGTGAGCTCTTTGAGTTTTTTCTAGAAATCATGCAAACACTATCTCTTTGGGAAATTGTCTGTTCACATCCCCTATATGTTCTCCTGCTGATTTCTGGCTGCACCCTGGGTTTCCACAGCACGATTCTGTTTAGTCACATGTTACAGTAGCTGTTATTCGTCACTGTCTGGAAAAGTCTTGTCTCCAAATTTCAGTGTCTTTCTTTTTCTTGCCCTGAAGCAACAAATGATGGGAGAAATATGTGTTTGCTTCTGTTCTTTCAGAGTCAGGGCTCCTTTCAGGGTAAAATTCTGAGCCCTCTAGCTTAACCCAAATGCAATGAGTCACAAAGTAAACGCGAACCATGGTCTGCATATCACCGGGATGGCGTAAGTTAAAGTAATTTTTAGAACCAGATTGTATAAGTTAAGCCTGGGATCCTAATTTGTGCCGACAAAATTGTCACTAAATCAGCCTACCAAGGCGCCTGAGACTTACTGCCCAGATAATAGCTGAAAATGTGAACCTGGCAGTTTTATGGATTAGTTTGTTTCTAAAAAGCAGGCAGCTCTTAAAAGCCCCAGATAAAGGTTGCTCTCTGTGGATACCTACAGCGTGACTATTAATAAAAGTACCCAATCATTTTTCCCCTCCTAAAAGTGCTATTGGCAGAATGAGACTTGGTATTTAATCCATAACCTGCCAGGCACAGCACCCTACAGAGGCAAAGAACACACAGTGCCAGAGAAAGAGATCAAAAAAGCATTAAAAATGTCAGCCCACAAGACCCTATTTAAATTATTAGGTGAGATGCCGCTAGTACTTCCCAACAGCCCCGCACACCTCACGGGCCAACTTCCTCTCCACTTGCCGTGTTTTGATGGGTTATTGCAACCCATTCGGAAACTGAATTTCAGTTTGTTCCAATAGCATTTTCCAGTAAATTCAAGTGTCTCTGATATCTCATTTGTGAATCTTGATGTAATAATCAGAGGTAATTGAAGCATGGACAAGCCACTGAGTCTTATGGCATGTTTCTAAACAAGTATTGACTGATACATAGCTAACTTAACAAAAGCTAGAAATCAGAGGACTCCAGGAAGGGATGCACAGAATACAGAGCTTGTCACAATTGCATGGAGTTTGCCTTTAAGACTTCTTACCTTTCCTAAAGGACTTTGGGTGCAAGTTACTGACAGACAAGGTTGTGACCCGACGACTAGAGCTAATCATCTAAGGACTGGAGTTAATCATTTGTCAGCGCCGTGGTTTGGATTAACTGGGGTGGGTCGTCCCCTCCTGCCTCAGTGGTCCCCATGGAGAGAGAGAAGAAGAAAGCTGCTTGGCCACAGAGGCACACGAAATCAGCTCCAAATGGAAACATTTTGCATCAGTTGGCACAGATATGGAATCTTTTTATTTTGTAAAGCAATTTTCTTTGGACAGAGAAGGTTGTAATCTTTTGTATTTATGGTTAGACATCCGCAGATACATGCAGATGGACATGTACCCCATATCAGGCATTTATGCATCCTCACCGTGCCCAGTACCTGCTGGACTGCTGTCCCAGGCTGTCTAAAAAACAGGAGGTTATGTACTGCAGTGGAGAAGTAAAAGAACAGAGGCTGTAATTCGCATCTCTAAGCCGCTCAAGAGACAAAGCATTGTTGCAGGCTGCACTGTCTCCCCCTAGGCTTGGAGCTAAAGGTGGCAAATGCATTTGTGGATAAGGATTTGAAATTCAAATGATGGGAAAAACAGTCATTTTTAAATGTTGGCTTCCACAGATACTGACCTACTGACATACAGAGGGCGGTGATGTTCAAAATAAAAAATAAATAAAATACATTTTAAAAATGCAAGCACTAAGGAGAAGGAGAAGGAATTGTGTGTAGTGTGCTCAGAGGACAAGTGATAAAGATGAGGCAGGAAACCTTTCCATGCTTGTCGCCTCACTGGAGGAAGAAGAGAGTGATAATACAGGGAGGGAGCAGGAGGCGGAGGAAATAATTAACAGCCTCATTAGGTAAAACCTACCATTTGTATGCGTTTCTAACATGTACTAATGTCAGTTGGATCAAGACATATGGAGTGGATTTCTCTACAAGATAATGAATTACTGCTTGTCGACTTACAGTTTGAAATGAGTAAATGTTGCCCTTATCCATAGCAGTACCAGGCATTGGCAGAAAAGTTGAGATCCAAACATTTTATTTTTCTAAACAGAAATCTTGAAAGCATGGACCTCATTAGAACTATCCTTCCACCTGTGGAAACTGAAACAGGTAGGATTGACACCAGTGTCTAGGGATTTGTAGACGTAATACTTATTATCACTAGTAGGAGTTAGGTACCTAAGTCCCAGACGTCTAGATGAGACTATGCCCCTAAGAATTTGGTGTGTTCTTCTGAAGAGATGTTATTGTAATGATGGTTATTTTAATAAGGTCTAATGTAATTGGAACAAAGCATAAGACTAGGCGTCGTAGTTTTCCCAAAAGTGATTTATGTGATTTTCAGAAAAAAATTCTGAAAGTATAAGATGTTTTCTTCGAGAATTATTTACTAAGAATTGTAGAAGATTCCATTTTAAATGGTATTAAAAGTATAAATATAAAATAGTTTGCCTACCTGGGCTATGTTATGTTTATTCTAGTTTTTCTTGTATATTCGTTTCCTCGATAAACATTGACTTATTTCCCAGGAAACAGTATTGTTTTTGCTTCTCATAAGAAGACAAGGTACATAGAGAGATGTATTGACTGCCTACCAGAAGTATAAACTTCTCAGGGAAATAAATAAGGCATTGTTCCTGGTAACAGCTAAAAAACAATCCCTGTGCAAAATTTAGCAAATTTATAATTATATAGTCCATACCATCTAATTAAGGGTCTCACAAATCCAAATGGAGGAACCATCCATAGATGAATGAGTATAACAAAAGTGTCACAGAACAAACGAACCTTGAGTTGGGCTTTGAAAGAATTGGACTTGAAAGGGCAGAAATAAGAAAAGAGAAAATTTTGGAAAGAGGTACAAAAACAATTCTGTGCATTTAGCCTTAGGTGAAGGACATCGGGGCAGTTGCTCCTGACCTTGGGAAGACCTAATACCATCCCAGGGATGGCCCCTGGGCAGGGACTAGAGACAGAGGCAGCCAGGACAAGCCAGGGGATGGCCCCTTCAGTTTGTGCTTTAAAATGGAAACCTTCCAACTAGTACCTGGATGTGCATTTGACTTCCAAATTGCGCTTTTGAATTTTCTTTTTATTCTGTCATTTAGCTCCTAGGAGTCATATTTTCTCTCTCTCTTTTTCTTTCAAGGCTATCATCAAAATTCATCTTAAACAGATTTAAACACAGTTTTCAAGAGTCCGAGTTAGACCTCTTTTGGATAATTCATGTGGTTAATAGTATAAATTTAAGAATGTTTTCCTATGAATCAGAGCAAATGTACGTTAATATTAATATTACAGGATGTTAATAATAGGGTGCTATTTGGGCAAAAATATACCTAAAACAAACTATGAACTGTAGGGAATAGTAATATATTAATATCTTCCCATCAATTGTAAAAAATATATATATTATGCTAAGTGAAAGAAACCAGACATAAAGTACTACATGTCAATATAAATAAATTTATAGAGACAGAATTAGATTCAGTTATGTACGGCAGGGGAAGGCTAGAGGGATTGAGAGGTGACAGCTAAGGGGTAGGGGTGTTTTTATTTTGGGTGCAATGAAAATGCTTTTATATTAATTGTGGTGATGATTGCACAACACTGTGATTATACCAAAATGTACACTTTAGATGGATTTTAAGGTACGTGAATGTATCTCAATAAAATTGCTTTTTAAAAAAAGGATATAGATTTATCTACCCAGGAAAAAGGCAGGAAAGTGATATGCCAAGTAATTAGAATGGTCTTTTCTGGGTGGTGCAATTGCTGGGTGAATTCCCTCCATTTCCCTTTGCTTGCCTGGATTTTATGAATTATCTCAAATGAACTTCCAGCACTTTTGCATACAACCAATAAAAGAAATAAACTCTTAAAAAAAAAAACAAAAAAAAAACAAGTCTGGGTTAGAGTAAGAAGCAGCTACACCATGTGGTTTGCAGTCCCTTGGGACGGCTCAGGACACCAGAACATGCTCAGGACACCATGGCAAACATGCTGCTATAGAAATGCTCTCAAATGCCTGTCACCCAGCATGGCCTCTGTTTCTTCTACCCTCTGCACAGCACTCAGCCCCATCGAGGTCGAGACTGAAGGATGAGGACCCAGCACTGTCTGAGCCACTCGTTCTGATCTGAATTCCTTTTCGGGCTCTTCTGTGGGACTCTGGGTGAAGAAATCAGGAGCTGATTCAGTCGATTAGTCAGTTTTGTAAAGTATTGCCTGTGAAACCCATGGGTTAGCAAAATTGACTCGCTGGTCCAAGGGTGACGTGGACACAGCTGCTGCTATCTCACACGTAGGAGGATTGTTCACTCTCTTTGCAATACTGGTGAGCATAAACGCTCTCTCAGTTTCTCAAAATAGAGTGCTGCATAAATATAAGCTATGACTCCTTCTTGTCGCTGATACATACTTTACATATATATATACACACACACACATATATATATATATGTCACACATGCTAAGAATACTTTCCTCCTTAATTGCAAAGCATAATGGGAGTAAAAAATCAAAGCGCGTGCTAATAGTCTTTTACCATTTGTGTAAAATTTCCAATGGAGACATCAATGTTATTACTGTTCAAACATTTACACAGCCTGTGTTTAATATGTCTGTCATGTATTAAGGGGAAACAGTTTTGTTTTTTTTTAAGACAGTGGATTTTAAGAGGAAAAATTAGAAAAACATCAAGTTGAAGTTATTTTTAATGACCGCCAAATCCAACATTACATCTGCTTCAGTAGGATTTGAACTTCTTAACCTGTGTTTCTGAAGGTATATTCATCAGCAAATAATTAGGGAGAATGTCTTTTGTAAGTAATTGATGAAAAGACTACTTGACTTCTAAATTTATAAAAGCCCATTTTAAGGTTGAAAAGAATTTTGAAGGTTATGTGTATGTTTAATTAGTGAAAATGGGTGTTTTGCCTATGTCTGGGGAGGAAAATTATTACAATCTGAGTCATTAAGAAAAGTATCCTGAATCAATGGCATTTTTACAGTGCTGCAATAATCATACTATATTGCACCAAAGATCTTAAATGAACCATTGAATTTGGCATGAAATTACATAGAAGTGTGAGGAGAGAGGAAGAGAAAATTCAAATTAAAGTTACAAAAATAGGAATGTTCTCTGTCCAGAGTTTGGCGTTCTTGGCTGGCGTACTTAATTTGTAGAAGAAAAATCAGTAGAATAAATTTATTTATTTCTTTGGCATCAGAAAAGCTACCCTAAAGTGGATGTGGAAAATGCATATGTTCAACTGTCACCCAGGCCTTTCTTTGGCCCTCGAGCTTCTGGACACCATCCACAGTGAGAGCTGGGTCCATCCTTCCTTCTGCCCTGCACTTCTCTTCACGCCCTGGATCCTTGCTCCAAAGATCTGATTCTTCATTCCATGATAAGACCCTACCTCTCTGTCACCTAGTACTGAATTACCAAGGACAGAAGGCCAGAGGGTGTAGGACTGGAGGGAGAAGGAAGGTTGAAGAAGGGTTTGGAACAGAGAGAAGAATAGAAGTCCAGCCAGCCATCCTGCCCTCCCCAGTACTGGCACTCCCCCAGCTCCCCAAAACAAAGCCTCTGAAATACATACTTTCTTTTCAAAGTCCTTGCCATCCCTGTCTTGCTAAAATAATTATGCCTCAACAACTTTCGAGCAGTTAAAGGTGTGAATTCTATACTCATCTGTTTTTGTGCCTGGTTTTATTTTTTGTTTTTTAATGGCAGTCTAATAAACAAGTTCTTTAAATTTTTCTCTTCTTAAAATACTAAAATTTGGAGACTCATCATGGAAAAGTAAAAATTTAGTGGTGTGATAGTGATGGTTAACTGAAGAGCTGTCGGGAAGAAGGGGAAAGAAATGTAGTGTTAGGATCAATCAGTGGGTGCTACATTAAATGCTGAAGAAAAATCTATTGAGTTTCAACTGTTTGCCAAGGGGACACATCCAAGGGGAAGGAAGGGTTTGGATAATCACCAAAGACCATCAAAGATGATATGAGCTCCCTGCATGCATCCCGTGTGTTTTCTCTTCTTGGAGGTCTTTGAGCATAGGCTGAGCCAGCCTGAGGAGTCTCAAATTGGAAGTAGACCCTGAAGATCCCAGAGACTCTTTCCATCACAGCCTAAAAAGCAAGGTGGAATGATTTGTCTTCCATCAAACTGCAGTGGCAAGTTCTGGTTCTTCTTCTAACTGGATGTGAGATGTCATTTCAGTCACTTAAACTCTCTGGGCTAAGTTTTCTCATGTATAAAATACAATGTTGGTCGATTATTTCTTAGCTCTCATCCCACTGAAAAATTGTCCGCTGTTCCACACATGGTGGTCATGCTAACTCTAAGCAGTGAAACCAGGACATTCTGGATCCCAACTCTCAAAGACACACAGTGGGTAAGCCATGCTAAGTGCATCTGTCAGCCTCCGCTGAGCCCATTTTACCAAGGATAGGCACAGTCCTAAGTATTAACAGAATACTTGCTTAGCCAGAAACAGTTGCTAAAACAGTTTTTCAAATCACTGATTCAAATTAAATTCGTAACATTTAAGACAGAATGAGAGAAGGAATTCGGTTGCCACATTTATCTCCGTATTCTCAAATTTATGTCATCCTTCAGAAAGTTGATTCCTTCCCTGAAATTTTTATTGCTTCTAACCTGTGGCAAGTGCATAGTAAATGGCTTTTCAACATTGCACATAAGAAATATTTTCTGAAGAACATGAGTTCCACAGGGTTTATGCAATAAAAGGGTCATATGATCAATTGGGATATGCTGTTTGAAACCAAGTCAAATCAAGACTTCATAACTGTGGGACATCTCAGAGCCTTTAACATGCAGATATAAATTGTGACTATTCACAATAGGAATAGTATGTGCAGCATTTCCCAAATGAGTTGACATAAAGTCTTTTTTTTTCCTTGAAGCCTTTCGTAATACAAGTATTCTGGACTGCACTTTTCAGTGGATATCTTGTTCTCCCCTATTCCTACTTTGCACTAAAAAAAAAAAAGGAGTAAACACAATGGATTGGAAACTGATGGGATCTCAGATATTTGGCATACCTAGAAGAAAAGGCAATCAGAATTAATGAAATATTTGAAGTAATGGAGTATTTTAAAAGAAAAACATTTACAAGAGCCTACAATGTTTTAAATAAGTTCCACCTGAAAGCATTCCCAAAGAGCCCACTTTAATGTGCATTTGTATTGGAGCAGGTATTTGCCCCAAAATAATTCAAGGACAAAAAGGTTGAAAAACTGGTTTGTTGTTATCTCTCTCTGTAACTTTATCTGCACTATCAATTCTCTTAGTAAACTTTTCTTCTACATTAGAAGAGCTCAAAGATATTAGGCTTAAATATAGTGAAATGTTAAATCATTATGCATTCTGGTTTTTAGTGGGAAAAAAATCCCCTTCCCTTATGGAATAATTAGTCAAAAAGAGGAAGGTAAAGCACAAGATTCCTTCTCCTTTGCTTACCTGTCTTGTTTTTGCAGCTGAGTCTTTAGTATCACCAAGGGGATCTTTTTATACCTTTCTCTAGCTTATGGTATACTTAGGAGAAGAGTGCCTTTGGAAATGTTCACTTTATGCTACGTTTTATTTTCACTAACTTGACCATATTTCCTTTTCCTCTCTGGTAAGCTTACCGTAAAGCTTTCTTGGGACTGGGGAATCTTCAGGTGGTGGAATGGGAGCTATAGATTCTCATGGTTGAGTGAAACCCATGTTCCAATCACAGAGTCCACTCCTTTGTGCCGGCCCTTTATGTGGTCATAAGGTTAAACTCAGCTAACAAGGTGCTCCTGCTTTGAGGCTACCGCCGATGTTTATGGCCGCTGCTGTCCTTTCTTCTAAGTGCACACTCACTCCTTACGTTCCTTGTGAATCATGAGGCCACCTAGGTCATTAAAACCCTTTCTTCTCTCCTTGAGCTTGTTCCTAGTACAGAGATAGTTAAAGGCTTGCAGTACACCAACCAATTACTTAATCTGTAAGGCAAGTCAGTGAAAAACAAGTCATATAAACTAGCGGTTAGACCAATTACCAATGATTCCCTGAATAGTTGGTTTTTCAATTGGTTTGCTTATTGTCTTATAGGAACAACTGCAGGTGACACCAAAGTATTTTGTGGCCACAGATGATGTCAATGATTTGCTGTGTTACAAACTGATTTTCAGTTACTGAATATATGTCAGTGGAGTAAGACTACCCGTGCCTCGCGATCTGCATCTGATACTTCCACCAAATAATGCAGAAACGGAACCAAGAACAAACACTCTGGACTCTAAAGATGACTTGCAGCAAACAGAATGCTGCTTTCAATAAACACGAGGGATTAACTTAGGGAAAGGGAAATCTCTCCATGACATGATCTATTTTTCTCATGTGTGTTTCATTCTCTTATCATAAATATTTTAGGCCCATAACTGGAATATTCTTTTTTCTCGGTAGTGGTTAGCTTTGTGGTTTGTACTTTTAGGGAATCCTAAGGGTCAACTGAACAAAATAGCAAAATTTTGCTTTGAGTGCACCTACTGCCCTTCTAGAAACCGGCTCAACAGTTTTTCTTTTTCTTTTTTTTTTTTTACCACTGGTGTCACTAAAAGGGAAGAGACATCTAATC
>JAQZBX010039391.1:0-23048 GCA_029593785.1 Cabassous unicinctus
TCTTACATTTGGTCTATTTCCCCCTAACTCACCCAATTATTAACACCCTGTATTAGTATTACATATTTGTTACAGTTCATGAGAGAACGTTCTCATATTTGTTCTGTTAGCCACAGTCCATCTTCCACAACTGGATTCCCTGTGCTATACAGTCCGTGCTCTGTACAGTCTATTCAAAGTGTACACTTAGTGGCCCTCATTTTCATCAGAGTTGTGCTGTCATCACCTCAGTCAGTTTTAGAAAGTTTTCACTACTCCAAAAGCAAAAATTCCATACCCCCTTCTACCCCCTATTGTGGTCCCTTAGAATTGACATATCTTCTTTGGCATTGTTGCAAAAATATTACAATATTACTGTTAGCTATCATCCGAAAGTTGCATTAGTTATAATTTTCTTGTGTATCACTGTATTCATAATGTTCTTTTATTTATATTATTAACCTCAATCTTCATCCATCACTGAAATCACTGTGTTCTATATTCCCTAGATTATTCTCTAGAAACTAGATTTTGATATGGAAAATGCATGTTCTACTATTATCAAGATATGCAAAGCATTTTTTTCTGTGATGTCCATGACACAAGAACATGATCTAGAGCAGGGGTCAGCAGACTTTTCCTGTAAAGGGCCAGATGGTAAATATTTTCGGCTTTGCGGGCCAGACGGCCTGTCCTAACAATTCAGCTTTGCTACTGTAGCGCAAAAGCAGCCACAGACACTAAAGCAGGCAGGGGGCTAGAACTGCCCTGCTCTGCTGGCCTCTGTTATAGAGAAAAGGTCTTTCTAATGGGGAGAAGGTCCTAGGAGCTGGGCTTTAGTGGTACTACCACTAATTTAACGTCTTCGCCTTTCCTCAAGCTATCAGGCAGAGCGTCCCCTCAGGGCCTTGGCTCCTCTTGTTCCTTTCACCTGGACGCCCACCCTCACATATCCCCACAACGCACCCCTCAATGCAGCCGCGTGGCTGAGAGGTCTTCCTCTACCATCCCACCTAAAGGCACATGTGTCAGTCTCTCTCCCTTGCTCACTTCCTTTTTCCTCGTGGCCCTTCACATCACCTGACATCATATCATGTCTCTGTGTTTATCTGCTTTCTGTCTGTGTCCCTCATTAGAGTGTGAGGCTCCTGGGGGCAGAAATTTTGTTTTGTTACTGCTGTATCACCTGGATTTGTGCTTGGCACATGTCAGGCACATGGGGGCTGGGACAAATCATTTGATTTACTTATCAGATTCTTCATCTGTCAAATGATAGCATCAGCCTGGGTCAGTGTTTCTAAAGGGGATTTTTGGGCGGTACCCAGATGGGTATTTTTGTTTTAAAAGTTGGGTTACTATTAATAATTAGAATATATATATGTGTATATGGAATGACTAAACCAGTGGTTTAACAAATATTATTGCTCAGGGATATAAGTTTTCCTTTTAGGAGTTGTGAAAAAATGAGTCCATCAAAAAATATTTAATAAATTAGAGTAAAATGATTTTAGATAAGAGAAAAATCATGATTGTATCTTAAAAGTGACTGACATTTAGGAAACATAGGACCAAACCCTCTTAAATGTCCCCTTAGGCTCCTTGTTTTTATTCTAATGCTTGAAAATAAATGTATTTTGTTCAGAGTTGCCATTGATCTACAAAATGAAACAATCCCAGAGAACCATGACAAAGCCACTTGATTCCAGAGCACACTGCCACCAGCATGTTCTTTCTGAAACAATCAATGATGCCATCCCCAGCACAATACCCTTCAAGAGCTATCCAGTCCCAGCATGGCTGGCTGTGCATTTAAAGCCTTTAGGTTCTGGCTCTGCAAGTATCTTTATTCAAATCTCTCAATTTCCCTCCAAACCTTTGAGCACTTTATGTTCCAGCAAACCAAATTATGGATTGTTCCCCTGCAGCAGCATGCTGCTCCACATGTCTACACCTTTGAATATGCTATCCCTGGAATGCTAACGTCTTCCTTCTGTACTGGATAAACGCCTCTTTGTTCTTCAGAACTCAGGGCAAAACATTTAGTTCTTTGAGAGGCTTGGCTGGCCGCTGCCAGACAGAATGAATCACTCTGACTATTGCTCTAGTTCCATACCTTGCTCACACTTCCATTAGGGGAAATGTCACACGAGCTTATAATTATTTATTTTCATTTCATATGTACAATCACCCACGGCCAATTTCCATTGCCGATACACAATCCTCTAGGTTTATTAAAGGCATAACTGGAGTTTTGTAGCCTGGCCTACGACACTTCTCTTCCTCCTACGCTTATTTTTAACTTTGTTTCTACGAGACTATCCATTCCACATTCCTAATAATTCACCTTTGAGGGATAATTTCTTTGTGAATTGAAATTGTACTGAAATTCACTTTATTGCCTCTAAAATTAAACACTGTGAACCTTAAAATAAAGTTAAATTAGACTATATCTATTTTTCTCATCTGATTGGGAAAACATACAGTAAGTTATGCTTTACAACTATAAATGAAACTCACTTATCAATAGGTCATGCTATAGGCATTATATTTAAATGCACTTAGAAGAATTTTTATTTAGAAGTAATGGGAATATTTATGTAAAAATGTTACTCTCATAGGCATTTTCATAAACAATTTAAAAATTGTGTTTGCACGATTCTTTGGAAAACTCTTTCTTCATTATGAAGGAGTTAATAATTGTTTGGTAATGGTGCATTATATTTATAAAGCAGTCTACATACTTTGTAAATATAATGCTTACACAATGGCTTTCATATTGTAGTACTTCATGCAATCTTTACAACAACATTGTAAGGTATATATTATAAAATTCCATTATAAAAATGAAAAACTAGGGCTTACAGAGGTTAAACATCATTCCAAAGTTACATGGACTCTTTCTGAGGGGCTTGGCCCAATGGACCCAAAGTCCTAGAGCTTCCATTAGGGTATAGAGACCCCTTAAGGGCATCTAAATAATTCTAATCTTAATAAAAAAATACACACTTCATCAAGCCTGAAAGACAATGCTGGAAAACTGGCATGAGGACGTGGGTCTAGATTTCAAAAGTTTATTTATGGTCAAGGATTGGTCATCTGTTTGAATACTATAGCTATTTCCATATGCTGTGATTTTTTTTTTTTAAAGATTTATTTTTATTTATTTATTTATCCCCCCCTTGCTGCTTGTGCTTGGTATGTCCATTTGCTTTGCATTTTTCTGTGTCTGCTTGTCTCCCTTTGTTGTATCATCTTCCTGAGCCAGCTCACCACACTGGGCGGGCTGTCAGCTCACTGCGCCACGCGGGCCGGCTTGCCTTCACCAGGAGGCTCCAGGAATCGAACCCGGGGCCTCCCATATGGTAAATGGGAGCCCAACCAATTGAGCCAGCCGCTTCCCTGCTGTTTAAAAACTTAAAATCTATACACATAATACATAGGGTCTTTATTGCCTTCCTCAACCAAAAACATAACTACAGCCACAACAGCCCTAGAAAACTGGTATATATCTAAAAACAGGAGGAAATCAAAGACATGATTATGACCAATGGAAAACAAAAAACAAAAAGCATCCTATATGATTGAGGTTTGACATGCTCCTCGAGGGCCAGAAATGTTAGTCATGGATCATGTATTAGAAAGCAGTATCTCAGGGATCATGGCAGTGCATACCTAGCGACCAGCAGGGCTTTCTCTATTTGTAGAGCCTGTGCCAGTGGGAACTATAACTTTGTTCTCTGTCAAGTTAATGTGGAACAGGAGTAACATAAAGCCATCCCTAAGTCCTTAGTTCTTTAGCTTTCATACCCCCTTCCTGCAGCGTTCTGATTTTATCAGGAGTCAAAGAAATGTGCTGATTCATGAAATGAGAACATTATATGTTATATAGTAATGTGGAAGTTATTGGACAAGGAAGGTCTTAGATTCAGAGGCTGTTTATTTTTTTTTTATACAACTTGCCCTGAAGAAGGAAGATGCTGAGAAAAGTAGACGGAGAAAATGGATAAATAGCTGCAATTCTGTTTGTAGCAGAATTCTCACATCAGTAACTACTAAGGAAATGAGTGTCTGTCGACGGTCGGTTTCTTTCTCTCCATATACATATGGAAATATAATAATATATACAACAATATAAATAATTTTTATTATTTTTCTGTACTATCAGTCCTAGCTACCTTATTCTGTGTAGAGGTCCTGGTTTATTTTAATCAACATGTGATTGAGATTCTAAGGTCAAGCTCTTTATTTTCACAAGGTACAGTTAAATTTGGAGAGGTTTTATTTTTAAAATCCTGATTTTCTTTATCCACTCAAAGCAGAAGTAAGGCAGAGCCTGGTGGAAGCATGACTGATTAGGACTCACGAGACATGCATCCTAGCCATGACTTATTCACCGCTGGGCATGTGACCTTGGGGTAGCAACTTAATCTTGATGGTCTTCAAGGTCAGCTCCAGGTCTTAGTGCCTGGGGATCAGAAGCTCACAGCTCTGTTGTGTGTCCCTCATTAATATATACAAAGTAGGTACAGAGACTTTTTGAAAATAAGAAGTTTCTAAAAAAATTAGATTTTTACAAATTCATGAAACTCCTTTGATAACTGAACAAAGGTTTGCAGAACACAAGGTTTTGTGTCTATCGAGCACAAGGTACATAAGGAGATTTGACTTAATAAATAATCCCTGAAAGAATTCTCACCAGACTCCAACCATTCTTTAGAATGCCCCCAGGTTAGCAAACCTGCACAATGTGTAAAGTTCTAATTCTGTTTCAATAAGACTTTAAGTCTGATTAAGACATTGTTGTGATTAAGTGATAACCTGGTATTTCTAGTCTTGCCACTGAGACAGCTTTCAAGACTAGAACCTGGTATTCTCTTGCCCTCCTCCCCCACCAAATGATAAATCAAGTCTTGATAACCATTTGGATTAGAATATGCAGAGACTGCCAACGATATGTAAGTCATTTTAAACGTAACAATCAGAATAATTTAACTGGAGGGACTGAGAACAAATCAATCCCATTTTTATCATCAGAAGCAAGTAATAAGCAGACAGGTCCAGCAATATAAATATAAAGCATTCCTATTACTCTCTAGAAATGAAAAATGATTAGATATTAAGTTAATGCAGCATAAATGTATTTCTGTCTGATAGCCATCTTTCCCTGTCAAGTTACTAGATTGTTAGGTAGAAAATAAAGCCATCCAAATAAATCCAGTCTTTGGTTATGCCGTACTAATGTGACAGTTTTAAGGTCGTTCAAGGTTATTAGGCCCAGCTTCAGAATACTGGTAATGTCTTTCCTGACACATTCACTAGCCAAACTTATAATTTATTGATTTATTCTTCGCTTAGTGTGTTAATATAAAATCTCTCCGTAACATTTTAGGTGTGGTAAGATACTAATACATATATTAGCTCCCTATAAACATATCCATCTAGAATGTAGAAATGAACACAAAATGAACACAAAATCAAAAGTAGGTGTAAAGAATTTTAGTTAGAGCAAAAATATAGATTGAGTCTCACATTTGTATTACATTGGATGGCAAGATGATTTTTTCCCCCTTCTTTCTGTTTTCTCACCTCCTCACCCTTACTATACTGTAGAGTTCTAAATTCCAAATATTTTATCCCAAAATGAATTTCTCATAGAAAAAAATCTTCCGAGAGAAGCTCTGCCAATAAAGCTCCCTCTAAAGAGAATACTTTACTGGTTTTCTAATTGATCCCCTCATTCCATTCTCTACCCAGCAATAAGAGTGATCTTTAAAAATGAGAAATTAGTTCATATTATTCTGCCTACCCCACCTCAAAATTGTTCCATGGCTTCCTATTAATTCTAGAATAAAATCCAGATTCCTTAATGTGGTTCACAAGCCTTGCACAGTCAAGTCCTGGCTCACTTGGCACTCTTTCTAGGTCAAGCTGACCCAACTCATTACTTCCAGGCACACTGACCTTCTGTCAGATCCTCAGTTTCTCAAAATTAAAGATAGAAGTGGCAAAAATATTACAATATAAGTTAGTCTTTAATTTAAATACTACTTTTCAAGGGCTACCAATAAATGATATTCATACCTGGGAGAGAGGGTTGTAGGTATAAACATTTATAAATAGCAATTTCAAAACCATATCCTAGGAAATGAAAAGTTCCCCACAGTTTGGTTTTATTTGGTAGTGCGATTTACTCTAAGGTTCCTATTCGGCACATGACGGGTAATTTTCAGAAGTAAAGCAATTAGTTAACTCATTGGAAAATTATGGAGCAGAAATCGAGTATCCGCTTTCATCTATTAATCTGAATCCCAAACTTGAAGTTTGTAAGAGATCTTGGGTCCCTCTGCCAGTATTTAGGTAGAAAACCAACTTCTTCCAAGTAGGTGATACCTTGTTTTAGCTGGTGAGAAAAAAGTGCTCTAAGGCAGGGCTTCTTAACCTTTTTTGTTCCACGGACCCCTTTGCCAGTCAGGTGAAAACCACGGACCCCTTACTAAGTCCACACTATACTGTGTATTATTTAATAAATATATCACACCCGCAACAACATGTCCCCATGAAAATAATGTTTTTTTTTTAAGTTTTAATTCAAGCTCATGGACCCCTTGCTATGATCACCTGCTCCAAGGGGCCTGTTTTGTATGCTATAACTGCAAAGGGAAAATCGTAAAACACAAACACACAGGAAATTCCTAACTCTGAGATGCTGTACCCTGTATTAGAACACTACTTGTATTCAAATGCATTCATTCAACTTCAAATTATTAAAAAAATTTCACTGCAGATGAAGACATGTAATAAGCTATAGTACTAATTGACTATCACACCAAAAAAAAAAGGTATGTTTCTTTTGCTTGAACAGTTCTTTCTTATGTGACGATTATTATTACATGAGCTCTGCTCGAGGCCATGGAAGATGAAGAACAATGATGAAATGTGGCACTCACATTCATGCACAGGTGTACATGTATCTTGTCCAGCTTCTGATCCCAATGTTAACTATTTGTATATACAAGAGATTCTTCCTTGATTGTTACCTGCTTAGAGTGAAAGTGGTCTTATATTCTACTATTGTACAAATCTTATATCTCCCAGGAGAGAACCAGGTAGGCAAAACACCTCTTGGTGCTTAGAGTTATAAGAAAGCCAGAAGTCTCTAAACAATCACTAAGAATAAAATGTAAATCAAAACTTATTTATGAAGTTTCTAATTGTACTTCATTGAAGTAGATGCTACCTGGAGCTCTTGAGAACTTGAAAATGGACAATCAGAGCTGCACTCATTATTTTTAATTAATTCACCCACATATTAAAAAATACCTGCTGAATGCCAACCTTGTGCAAAGCTCTGTGGTTGCTAAGGAGGAACAAAATTTGCAAAGACCTTGAGTTGGCTTTCTAGTTTATTCTGGGTTCAAGAGCAATGCTTCTGAAACTATTTGTGGTGAAGGTACTTTAAAAATTTTGTTTCAATCTATTTCTTCTGCCCATTAACACCTTCCATTCTGATTATGGTGTACAGTTGTCCTATATCCTCACGCTACACTCTAAGCTCATTTAGAAGAGGGTCCATATCTAATTTACTTTTTACCCTTCTCCTTAACCTCAAGTGCCTTGCATCTGGTAGACTCTCAGCAAACATTTGTTAAATTAATGGATGATATTATGCAGTTATCAACAAAATAGGTCATTCTACTGTAGATGAGGAATTCTTTAAGATGTTCATGAATGGAACACCTTGCTCTGGAACTGTCTTAAAACACCGGGCAAAATATAAGTTTCAGTTTCAAGTGTTGCCACTGAACTGACTGGTTATACCATCACATGCATGTGTGTGGGCACACACACTTGCAGGCACACACCCATACATGCGCATACTTACACACGTGCTTTTTACTGTTGGTGTCTGGTAGACACCCTCCAAGTTCTGCTTTTACCACTTCTACATTACAGATAACATGTTGAAAAATACCAAAGAAAAGAAAACTATTTTAAAATGTATTAAAACCCCATCTTCCCATCTTTCAGCATCAGTGCTTATTAGCACATCTGAAGGACAAAGTGTCAGTGCCACCATTCTTGAATGCCTGGGCCTTCAGATTAATATTTCATGGTCTGAGGAAAAAAATCTTAGGAAAGCTCTGGATTGCCAAATGCTATTTGGGGGCGGGGGGGTAGGCAAAGTCTTTTCTTAAAGTCAGCAGATGTCATTAAATTCAGCCATTTATTAAATACTATAATTGCCCATCAATTATCTTTTCCCACTGAATTTAGATCTCAAGTTATACGTCCCCTTTGCTCAAAATCTTTCAAGCCTTTGAAAAACAGACTGATGTAGATGACATGAAAAATACTTTTAGTCAGCATAATTCAAAATAGTAGAGAAGATGAGAACTTTGTTAGGTAGCTTTTAAATTATGGTCCTTATTAGTTTTTATTTTACCCAAATTGAAAATGCTGCATTATTAAGAAAAATGAAGTTGTACCAACAGAATCCTGAATGGGTGGATTTTAGTTGGTGTTTTGCATGTATGTGTGTCTGTGTGTGCCCTGGACAGGCTTAAATGATTTAATTAGTCCACGACATAGAGGACAAAATCCTGAAATGCTTTGTTCAGCTTACTTTTACGGCTCCCTTTCTTTGTGTTCTAGAAGCACACAGTCTACCCTCGTCTAACCTTCTGCTGCTCATCATTTAGCATTTAAGACCAAACTGATGAATTCATCATGACATCATTACCATCAACTTGAGCGTTTGTGCCAGACATTAATACAAATAACTTGGAAAACGTCTCTGAGAATCCTTAGCCACTTAATCAGTGATCCTGTTCTTACAGTCCTCTCTTACATGGACTTTTTACAATAGAAAATGGAGATGGAGTGGTAGCCTGCTTGTGCTCCTGATTATGACTGGGGGCAAATCCTTCCATTGCCTCAGTTTCTATTTTTGCAAACTTGAAGAATATCTCCCACCTTGTTACCTAACAAGGGGGTGTGGTTGAGGTTGATGAATGCTATGGCAACTCTGGATTCTTTAAGAGTGTCATATAAAGACTGGTTAGCATAGGGACCTGGTTTGCCACATGTGGAATAAAACCTTCTTGTGAAAATAGGTGGCTGAATTTAAGCAGTTTTAAATTACATTCTTGCTTGCCTTACATATAAATGCCAATCTTATTTGGATTAAAAGAACTATATGAATTAATGTCACTAAAATAAAATAATACCTATCAGGAATTTTCCAAGATTTAAGTAACATGGAATTTGATTATACAGTGCATTCTGGGTCTCAGCCACAGCAGGCTGTAGGCAGCAGGCAGGCTGATTATGACTCAAGCATTGTTTCAATGTGATTTTGCAAAGGATTTCATTTAATGCAGATTAGTAAATTTATTAAGCTGTTGATAATTGAAGCCTCTTAGGTTTGGTAAGTACCATCCAGTGAGGTAGATTAGTGGAGTTTAATTTGTTGCTTTCAAATAGCAAATAAAGTCTTAGACGAATAATTACATCTCCTCTGTGGGCTAATAAAAGGCAATGCCACAATGGTGCTTTTGGCCATTTCCGCATTTCTGCAGTTTCCTTTAGAATTTTCCCTACCTGGTCTCTCAAATGACAACAAAATCCATCGCATATAAATTACTTAGACATCAAAGATGAAATGTGAGTCACACATGGGAATATTCATTTTAGAGCAAGCTGTGCTTACCGTGACCACAGGTTTTCTACTCTTTCTTGAAATTTTCTACTAATTCCTTTGTCCAAGTTAGAGATACATTGAGGGTAGGGTATGTCTCTCATCTAACGTCTTAGTGATTTGTACGGTATCTAGCATATAGAGGCACTCAGTATGTTTGTCTAGTAAATGAATGAATGATCTTAATCATAAAGTATGCTCTGGAAATAACTAATCACCAAGTTGTCTAGTTATAAGACGTTACTCTTGGCCAGACAATAAAATAGATGTGTTATTCAAAAGACTGAGAGTTAACACATTAAAGAGATCATATCAATGAGTAAAATGATGATTTATTATCAACTAGATTCAGGCCAAGTCAGTTGAGCAAACAAATAGAGTTAGTCTCTCAGCATGACCAGGTTCTCACTTCAGTTGGTTGGGTTACATGCATATGGTGTCATCGCAAGAGGAAGAGAAAGAGTCCTTAGTCCTCTGGGACTCCTCTATATGTCATATTTCTAGCAGAGTCACAATTAAGTCAGAAAAATGCTACAGTGGGGGGAGCTGATATAACCAATGTCTTTTAGCAAGAAGTGTCAAATCTGTTTGGGATGGCTGGAAATGAATTTCTAAAGTCAATCTTGGGTTCCTTTCTTTTTCATTTCTGAATGGTTAGAACATCACCAAAACTACAGGTGTGGAGACCTCAAGCCTCAGAGAAGGTCGCTGGTTTCTGTTTTCTCCATTGGCTATTCAGGCAACTTATTTCTTCAGAATGACAGCAAAACTTCAAACTTAGCAAGAAATTTTGAATATCCTTTGAAATTTGAAACTTGAATAATGCACTTTCCCTAAAATGCATTTTAAGTTCAAATCCACAATCCCACTGCTGCATGTCCCCACTTCATTCTGTTGGTCACATGAGATCTACCTTGAGTTCTGATATCTCTTAAATATTTTACCAAATGACTTTGCAAGGATACTTGACTATAGGTCATGACAACTATTCCCAATGACTTCACATCACCACAAAAAGCAAAGAAGAATGAAACCAGACTTTGGTCTTTCCTTTTAGTGAGTAGTGACTTTTCTTTTTAATGGGTACGATTTAAATTGTGGCCCCATTTTCTAAGACACCCTCCTGCTGTTGCCTGTACTAGGCAATGCGATAGGATAACAGTAACAAATGTCAAAAGGACATAGAAGAACACTAAATCCAGGAGTTACAGACATGTACTTCCTAGCCAATGTACTTCCTAGAGATTGCAGCCGATGCCTAGCTACACACATGTGGCCATTTTTATTCCATATATGACACCATAACAACATCTACCCCTCATGGGAATAGCCAAGTAGACCAGTGGACCAGTGATGTTGCCTGGCTCAAGAGCAAAAAACCCATAGGTTGGGCCCTGAAGAGAAGATGACAAATCATATTCCCTCTCTTGGGAATGTGAACTTAGAAAGTTACAGAAAATGAGCCAGGAAGCATGGAGGATTAATGCTGAGAAGTCTTGATGTAGAGAGTTCCAAATAGGCAACAACATTCCTGCACAGGCAGAAATTGAGAGATGAACATATGTATTATCAGAAGACTCGCTAGCACATGTGCAGACAGAAGCAGAAATGTTGTATATGAAAGAGAAATCAGGCAGCCTATGAGAGGCACAACCTCTTGCTTCCTGACGATTTTCCCATTCCAGTGCTGGTCAATTTCTATGCTCACAATAAACTTCCCTTCCCTGAAGTGACCTGAAGGACTCTCAGTATAGCTAGGAAAGAGAGCAAACAATAAAATCACAAGATACCAAAAAATGTAATTCTTCACACTTCACAAATCCACTTCTCAAGTGCAGCATCTCGTTTGATCTATCAAAGCCCTGTGGTGGAAGAAACTGACTATTCAGAGAGGGGACGTGACCTGCTCGAGGTTACAGCACTAGCAGCTAGCAAAGCCAGTATTTAAAACCAGTTCTTCTGACCTGAAAGTCTGTGCCCTTTGATCACATCACACTCACGTGGCAACAGAGACTGCTGGCTTCTAAGATACTGTATTTTCATCTCTGGGAAGAGGCTGAATTGGTAGAACAAGTAGAGAGGGGCTGAAATAGTCTGCTTGTAATGGGGGCAGGATCATAGATGTTATTTTGCACTTGGAAATGATTATAGTTTTATCTCTGATGTCTATGGGTCCTGGGTATCCCAATGTTTCACTTAAGATGATTCATCCAAAGGAACCTGACTTTCAGCATTGGATCACTGTTCTCTGGGACGTATTTAAAAACATATTTTAGAGAGCTCAAGAAATAAAGAGATATATTTTTATAATGAGACCCCTTTAGGTTTCCATCCTTTGCCATTCATGATGAAGGGCTTCCTAAGAAGCCTGTGATGAGGTGTGCTTTACAAGGATCCCCTGCAGGGACAGGGCCCCAAATCCATACTCTTCAATTTGCTTATTTTAAAATCTATTTTGTATATTCTTTCTGCATCACATAAGTGTTGCAAATTCATTGGGGGCCTTTTGGAAAATAGTCATGCAAAAAGAAGAAAATAATTATTTCCACCAACCCTGACTCCCACCCAGAGACATGCTCTGATAACATGTTGGTTTATGTTCTTGGTAGAAAAGTGCAAAATACCCCACCAGCCTGCAAGGCAGATGTCTGATTTCTCCCTGGTATGCAGCAATCTGGGGAAAGCATGCAGAACTGAATTAACCATTCATCTGAGAATGTGCTGAGCAGGCAAGTGGGGACAGAACTGGCAATGGCCCCAGTATGGGGCAAAGTGTGCATGTGACTTGTGGCAAAGGTGGTCCTCATCACAGGAGAGACATGGCATTTTATGTCAACACCCCTGAGAGTTCCTATATAGAGAAGGCATAACTAGTCCTTTGCTTTTTGCAACATCCTAAATATGTTTGGCTTATGACCCTGCTTCACAGAGCTGGGGAACATGTATCCTTCTAATTTAAATGATTTTTTTTAAAAATGACAATCTGGAAGATAATTGGAAGCATCCTGATGTATTAGAAAACAGGTATAGAGACACCCAGGTCCTATATCAGGATGGATAGCTCCAGAGTTTGGTGTCTTATCAGTGGGCCCTACTTTGGAATCTGTGCCCCTGAGAGTGACAGAGTTGGACTCAATATGTCTTCCCTGCACATGGTCCATCTGTCCCTTCTATTCAAACCTATATGTGCTGCTGGAGTTTGTAGGTGTACTTCCAGAGATTGGAGTCTTTGGGCTGTCCATGTGCCAGCTGGGCCTGGAATCTCAGTGAAGCTGCAACTCCTACTCTATAGCTCAACGGACTCACCCAGGACACCTGGTGGGGAGATGATGATGGACAATGGCCATCCCAGGGAATGGAGAGAGTTTGCAACTGCAGGCAGGATAATCCCATCCATCTTATCCATGGGATATAAGCCCCCTCTCACTTGGAGGTGGAGTGGACATCGCCATCCCAGACTCCTCAGGATTGGGGGAAGATCTATGGACCAGAGTGGACTGTTATAGACATGTTGTGATTCAAGCAATGGAAGAAATTACAACATTAATGTGGAGCCAGTGGCCATTGGACGCTTTGGGGGCAGGGAGAGGGAAAAGCAGTTGTAATAGAGGGGCTTTTTTGGGACTTGGGAATTATCCTGAGTGACATTGCAACGACAGATATAGGCCATTTTATATCATCATATAACATGCAGAACTGTGTGGGAGAGAGTGTAGACTACAATGTGAACTATGGTCCATGCTTAGTGGCAAAGCCCCAGGATGTGTATATCCATTGCAGGTGATGTGCCACACTAATGAAGGATGTTTATGTGGGAGGTTGTGGGAGGTGTGGGAGGTGGGGCATATGGAATCCCTGTAGTTTTTGTGTAACATTTGTGTGATCTAAGTATCTTTTAAAAAAATAAAATAAAATAAAGTAATTACTTATAAAAAAGAGTACATACTGTATGATTCTATGTATATAAATAAATATTAAAAACAGGCAAAACTAATCTATGATCTTTGAAGTCCAAAACTTTGGTGGATTAGTGATTGAGAAGGGGGGAGTGTGGGGCTTCTGAGATGTTTGTAATATTCTGTTTCTTCATCTCTGTGTTGTTTACATTGTTCTATCACTTTCTAAAAGATTATCAATCTGTACACTGATGTACACTTATTTACATTTATGGTATACTGCTGTAAATATTCTTGTTTGTCTCTTAAAAAAATAAAATCAATCAAACAAACAAACAAACGAACAAAAAAACAGGTATAGGAGTCAATGACTTGAGACAAGACTCCTGGTAAGAAACATCCCAAAACTTTGTGAAACATGCACATTATGGTCCCTTGCTCACACAGATTCTAAATCTGTAGGTGATGATGGGTCTCAGGAATCTGAAGATTTAAACAACAACCATAGATAATTCTCATAAGGGTGGTTGTGATAGGTTGAAGCTGTATGTGCCCTAGAAAAGTATGTTGTTTTTTAGTTTAGGTATATTCAATTATTGTAAAGGCTGTTCAGATAGCAGCAAGGAGATGCATTTTCCATTTGACATAAAGTTGCTATAACACTTTCAGCTTGCCTCCAAAGCTTCATTACCTCTTTGACCAGTGACCAGCCTTCTCTCCCTTCCTGTTGGGAAGGATGGCCTAAGGAACTCTTGAGTCCTCCACTCAAGTCAGCTTCAGCGTGGTCTTGCAGAGAACATGTCCTGACTAGTGCAGTCACCAGGCTGGGCTTTGACCCTGAACCCAGGGTTAGTGACATCATCCATCTCTACATTGGGGAAAATCACCTTAAGATTTCCATCATTCCAGCCACACAGGTCTGTGGCAGAGCGTTTGCTGAGCCTCTCCATCAGCGCCAGCTGGGCACAGTCCATAGAAACCTTGTTGGCTTTTGTTTCTTCTTCTTGGAAGACAGTAATGAGTTCTTTCAAACGCCTTAATTTTACCTCTTCTGGGACATAATGAAATTGCTGTTGTGGCTTACACCTGGAATAGTGTCTCTGCTTTGGTGAGTCAACTCCACATAAGTTCTCTTGAATATCCCCAGTGCATGGCCTCCAATACACAGCTGCTTCCACTCTGGGCAGGCAGGTGGATCTGTTTACAGATGTCTTTCTCATGAATCAGCTGCAGAACCTCCTCAGGAAAGTCCTTGGAGTGTGGACCCCAAGTAAGTAGGATTTTTTGGTGAGTAAGATCTTAAGAAGACACCCACCTCAATCAGGGTGGTCTTAATCCTCTTATTGGAGTACTTGATGAGAGAATGAAATTCAGACAGAGAGAGAGAAAGCCATGGAAGCAAGAAGCTGAAAGCAACAAAACCAGAAAGAGAAGGGAGAAACCAGCAGATGCTGCCATGTACCTTGCCATGTGATGGAGGTGTCCAGGATCACTGACAGATGGTCTTTAGGGAGAAAGCATCATCTGATGATGTCTTGATTTGGACATTTTTCTCAGCCTTGAAACAGTAAGCTTGTAAACTAGTAAATTCCCACTGTTAAAAGCCAACCTATTTTATGGTATCTGCTTTTGGTAATAAAGCAAACTAAAACAGTGGTCTATAAACTACTCTCTGACAACATGGCTAATTTTTCCTTTTAGTCACTGGTTGGATGTAAGTTTCTCCAAGTTGGCCTACTGACATGTACTTGCAATGTGCCAAACCTTCTGCCACAGCCTTCTTTTGGTCTTTCTTATCTCATTCCTAGACGATTATTGCAGTTTTCTAACAGGCCTCTCTGTCCCCAATTTCCTCCCCCTATTCCATCCTTCACAGTGTCATAGAAATATCCTCTCAAACCAGGGTTTCTCAGCCTTGGTACTATTGACATTTGGTGTTGAATAATTCTTTGTTGTACAGGGCTGGCATGTGCATTGTAGGACATTTAGCTTGGGCTCTACCTGTTAGATGCCAGCGGCAACCTTCAGGTTTTGACAACAAAAACTGTCTCCAGACATTCCCAAATACTTCCCCGGGGAGAAAAATCAACCCTGGTTGAGAACCACTGTTCTCACACCATGGGGAAGAACGGGTTAATCTCTTTCTCCTTTATCCCAGTGTTTTACCCACATGATTTGCCTCCAAACCACATTTCCAGTCTTGTCAACTATTAAAATTCTCAGTGACTCTCTCCCTCCACCAAATTAGACCATTCCTCCAACTAACCATCGACAACCACACCTCTATATATTTGCTTCTGTTTCTTTCTTGGGCCCTGAATGCCCTTCCTTTCTTGCTTGCTTTCCCAGGAAAACCTGACTTCTTCAAAACTTGGCTCAAAAACCATCTTTTCCAAAGTGTTTCCTGAGTTTCCTAATCACCTCTACTCCTTCCTTGTGTGCCACATGTTTACTTCTGCCTCTACATAGAGCTTATTCATTCAAACTTGTCTTGCAAACAACCAGGGCTTATTTCTGCACGAGTCACCAGTACTTTGCATAGGGACAGCACAAGTTAGCCCCTAATAATATTTGTGCAAATGAATTAATATTTGGCATTTAAAGTATATCACAGGCAATAAAATTATTTTGAAACCATATGTTGCTCACTAACTGACCAAGAATAATGAAATTAAAATAAAATGTATGTGTTATAGACCTACGTCTTTACACAGAAATCCAGGATATTAGCCATCAGTATTTTAGAACATGTCATTTGCTTTGTAAAGTTCTTAACTTATGTTAAAATCAGTAAGAAAAAGTGACCAAACGACTCATAAGCATCCCAAATTAAACCAAACCACCCCCTAAATGAAATCATGAGCTATGTTCACTTCAGTGTTTTTCCTTTCTTTTAATAGATATAAATTATACCTCAAGTCTTCTAGGAAAATCACTGATTCAGTAGGTGCTACATAAGCATCTTTGGTGAAATTGCTAAAAAGGGAATGCCCAAGGAGTTATGGGTTTTAGCAATTACTCTATTATTGGCTTAATTTCAGTAATTTACAGCAATTAACTTGTCTCCATTTTCCTTTCTTTGCCTTGTGCCCTTGCTTTATGTTGCATAACAAAAGCACACAGTTTATCTTAACCTTCCAATATTAACTGCAGGCCCAAAGCCCCTACTTCTGCCATCACAGTTACCAACAGCTCACCCTGAATGGGATGAGGATAAGGTCTTGAGGATGAGGACTACTGAGGAAGAAATGTTGATTGTGGGAGAGGTCCTTTGAGAGCTTCTTTTTATTTATTAAGGTATCAATATTTATAATTGATTATTGGGAGGACATGAAACCAAAACAAAAGTTGAGTTATTCTTCTATATTGAAATCTGTAGTGGCATTCTGCCTAGAGTTTACCAATATCAACTCCTAACTCCTAACCAGGTCAGTAGATTTCTTTAAACATATTACCATATTACCTTCTGCTTAGAAAGAAGGAGGGCTGGGGATTTGCAGTCAGGTGATTTAGCTGAGGTTGTTCCAGGTCTTATGAGTCCAGATTGTGTCATGTCTGCATGTGGTCTCCTTAAGCAACTTCAATGTTGAAGTCACAATAGGAAAATTGAAGATTATATATTTAAATTCTGGAAATAGCTTCAAAGACTTAATTGTTCACTGACAAAAATGATTCCTAACTCTATTGCTAGTCATCTAAAGTGCTTAAACTTAGTGAGTATAAGGAATACAAATATCAAAATGCTTTCTCCTCCCTTTTTAGAGCATATCAGAATGGAAATGTGATGCAAATCTAATAGGTAAAATGTTGTGCTATGATATCTATGCCAACACAAATGCCTTCTTTTAAATCAGTTATTACAGAAGAGCGTTTTAATGACAAGAATAAACTTCTGGCAGACAACTGTAAGTTTCTTATCCCAGTAGCTATGAATCTTTTCAATGATGTTACAGTTGGGGGAATGAAGCAATGCATACAAATCTCGTATTTCCTCTGTATCTGTTTCAACATCTGTTTTCAAGTATCAATCCATTTATTCTTTACTACCAGAAACTGGTTTGCTCTTTTTTTTTTTTTTTTAACCTCTGTACATTAACCACAAACAATTTATACTCACATATGCATGAAGACTTTAATTTGGGTGGAAGCAGGGATTTTACAAGGCGTCTTTAAAGTATTGTGTATTTTTCCCATAGCCATCATATGGTGAAAAATAGTGTCAACTATTGTGTAACTGCAGTATGACAAGTATGAGTGCCCTAATTGGTCAATTGGACCAGAACGATGAGGTGGTGTTTTTTTGTTTTGTTTTGTTTTTTAACTAATGTCACTTCTAATCTATTACAACGGTAATGAACAGCCAAACAGTCTATTTCCCACGGATATCTTCAAAGCTCTACAGATTGCCATTTGAACCATTCTTTAATTGCATCTGGCACAGATTGTAACATGCTCCATAGAACCAAAAAAGGCACATTAACTAGATTTGGCTATTGCCGAGTCATTAGAATTATGAGGCTTTAAATGACTAAAGGAGGATTAGCCTCAGTCTTTCCTATGAACTATTATAACCACCTAGCACATAGTAGGTGTCTGAAAATCAGAATTTTTATGGCAATAAAAATTATTTATTCACTTTTCTACTTCTTCTTGGGTTATTAGACGGGAGTTAGTGGCAATTTTGTTTTATTTTTCTTGTGTTTGGTGTGTGTATGTATTTTACCTAATCTTGGATAAAAATTTTCTGGATAAATACAATAAAATCAGGAATCATCAGATATTATATATTCTCCATGACTTTTCTCAGAAATGTTTATTTCTTATTCATTACAGGGTTTATTTTTTATTTTTTAATTTATTTTGCCATTGCTAGGTACATGTTTTGTTTGCAACTTTTGCTTATTGTCTTACCTCCACTGTTACTGTATGTTGTATAATGCTTCTAAAAATTTCAGTGATAATTAGAAGGGATGGCTGTGTAATACCCTCCTCCTGAGAAAGTGATAATTCACTGTTTCCTTCTGCCTACTTTAGTCAGTGAAGGCCCTCTCTTGGTTCCCAGGCCTCAGATGAGAAGAGGAAGTAAACATGGTTCTTCTCCTGAAGCTGATCATTGCCTCAGTTAAGGGGCAATGAACGAGAAGGGGACTGATTCAGTAGTGCTTCAGGTCAAATGTGGAAGACGGAACATACACATTTTTCCTGGTTCTTCTCAAATATTTTCTAAAATGGCAGTAAAGGAGCAAACAAGGTATACTCCACAAGGACAAGAGCATGGAGAAGGAGGTAGGGCTATACGAGGGATGTCAACAAAATCTTGGAAGCGTCAAAGAGAATGAATGAGTGTTAACCGTCATAGCAGAATGGGGAATGCTCAAAACTAAGGGACAGGAAATGGGTTGCATATGCCAACAAGAGACAAGCTGGTTCATTCCACTGAAACTTAGCCAGGCTTAGACTTAGAGGCACCAGATATCTCTGAAAGCTGAGATGTAGGTGGAGTTGTGGGACTAAGGCCATATGCGACAATTAATTGAAAGTCTTTAAGAGAAGTGATCAGACCTTCAGATTTCCTCCTCCACTCCACACAGTCAGCTAACTGTTCCTCTTCAACCACCAGAAGACCAGTGGTTTATTCTTCTGAGAAGTTGAAATTTAGAGGATCTTGTCCTGAGGAACAGCCAAAAGAAGGGGTGAGGCACCAAACTGAAAACAGAAAGATTGCATGAAGTCTACAAACAGGCTGGTGAGATCCCTCAGGCTTCTTACCTCTCTCAGCTGCTAGAATATTCACAGTGTGGCTGAATATATTCCTTCTGCCCATCACCAGCCCACTCTGCATAGTGGGGCATTGGAGGACATTTCTTTGGAAATGCTGAAGAGCACCAAATAAAGGGTTAACAATATTGATTTCTGGGGATCTCCCAACAAAATATTGGGATGACCAACAGTCTTGGGAGAACCAAGACTAAAAAGACCACCAGTCAACAAGTCCCACCTCAGTACAAAAAATTTCTAATCTGTATTTTGGTACCTCAGTCTTAAATATCACCACTCCCAAGGGTCACCAGGACTTGAGGAAAGCCTCTAACATTAAAGACAGAAACCAACAAAATCAACAAAAAAAGGAAACAGTGCAGTGAGCTAAGGGAATGTGTATAACCAATAGCCTCAGAGAGACAGAGAAGAACCACAGACAGAAGAAGAAGGACTATACCAAAGGGTATTTCAAAAACAAAAAAGAATTATTAGAAACCTGAAGATATGAAAGGAAAAATGAAAAAAAAAAAATAAGTACTGGAAGATAAAGTTGAGGTTATCTTTTGTAAAATAAACAGAGAGAATGAGAGAAAAAATATGGAAAAATTACATGGCCAGTTGAAGGTTTCCAGAAAAAGATCATAGAGAACACCAAGGGAGAAAATGATAAAAATGATAAAAGAAAAATTCCCAGCAATTGTAGAACATAAATTTCCAAACTGAAGGGGCCACTGGGTGCTCAGTGGAATGGATGAAGGTAGACATGCACCAAAGCATAACACTGTGGATTTTCCAAAAACTGGGACAAAGAGAAGATTCTACAAGCTTTCAGCCAGGGGAAAACAGGATTCATAAATAAGATCAAGAGTCAGTGGAATCTAGAAGACAATGGGAGATATCTGAACAATATGAGGGAAAGTAATATTTTAATCACCTGTGAAAGTAGGATAATGAAATTTTAGGACATAAAAATCTCAAAATGTAACCTCCTATGCATTCTTTCTCAGGAAACTACTGGAAAATATGTTCCATAAACATGAGAAAACATGGGGTCCAAGGAATAGGGAACCACACACAGGACAGAGGCAGAGGGAATTCCCAGGAGGATGGAAAAGGGAGGTACCAGGTTGACAGACAGGTATGCAGCAGACCCTAGAATAACCATCTCACACTGGAGCAAGATTGTGCTCCAGAAGGGTTATGTGTAGAATAATATTTGTGATTGATGAGGACATCGAATTGAGACACATTTTATAGAGCTGTTGTGGTATGGGGGAAACCTAGCCAAAGATAGAAAAAAGGCCAAGCAAATGGAAGCAACAAAAACAAATATAAACAAACACAAATAACCAGAAAATGTTGTTCAGGAAAGGAAATTTAATAGTTTCATTATTTGGCTCAGCAGTGGACAAAATTTGCTTGGCCATAAAAGTGAAAACACTAAATATATGTCAAATCTATATTGGGAGTAGGGAGGAAGGGGAGATATGTTTTGGGGGATGATAGTAAAACAGGTAAATCTTATTTTTATAATAAAAAAATCTATGAAAAATAAAGTAGAATTATAAGCATTCTATTTACAAACGTAGAGATAAATGTGATGAGAAAGATTCTAAAAGAGTTGAAGTGGTTGGGGAACAGGAATGCGGCGCAAGGAAGGGTGGGTAGGGGTCTCTGATTTTTATGTTAAAGGCTTTTTAGTACTATTTGCCTTTTTAAGCTATATAATAAAACTATCTAATAAAAATTAAATTAACAACAATAAAAAGACTGGATTAGGAGGCTGGAGACGTTAGGTATTTTTCCAGCTCCTCTTGGGTTGTTATATAACGTGAATATTTATTATCTACTATATAACACTGTGTTAGGTATTTTCTTATGCACCATCTCATTTAATCCTAACGCCAGCCTTATGAGGCACATCCCAGATTAGAGAATTTAGGCACAGAGTTCCAACGGTTTGCCCAAGGTCACAGGGCTAGCAGAGCTAGATCCTGTTTCAAGCCTTTCTCACCACAATTCCATGCTCTTACCATGGTCCAAAGCTTCATTTAATTATATAAGGAAGCTTGATTTCAAAAACTTGCAATGGACCACCATGCCTCTCCTAGTCCTCCTATAGGTCCAAAATAAGGTGGGCACCTGGATGATAACTTTAATCCTTTTCTGGAGGCTTGAGAGACATCTAGACACTATAGGCAGGGTGGACAATCTCAGGAATTCGGCACACTGTTGGAATATATGTTCCCCGATGTAATAGAGTTAGACTCATTTATAATTTCCCTACACATGGCTCTTCTACCCCTTTTATTTGAACCTATAATTAGCACTATACTCATTAAATATATGTAAATATGTGTACAAGAGACTTAAATCTTCTGGCTGTTCATATGTAGGTTGAGTCCTGAATCTCAGCAGTGTTGCAACACCTACTCTCCAGTTCATCGGACTCGCCCAGGACAACTAACAAAATAATGATGATGGACAATGCCCAAATCAGAGAGTATCTACAACTGCAAGCAAGACACTTCCATCCAATCTGCCCCATGGGATCTAAGTTCCCTCTCAATCAGAAACAGGGTGGGCATCACCTTCCTAAAATCCTCAAGATTGAGGAATGAACAAACATAAGGGGGGGATGCATGTAAACTACAGACCATGGTTAGTAGCAATGCTTCAATATGTGTTCATCAATTGTAACAAATGTACCACACTAATGAAAGATGGTGTTAATGGGGAAAAGTGGGGAAGGGGAGGGGGTGCGGTATATGGGAATCCCCCTATATTTTCAATGTATTGTTAATATAGTCTAAAGCTTCTTTAAAAAGAAAAGAACAACAAAAAAGAATATTATAAGAAAAGGAAAAAAAGAAAAAAGAAAAACCAGTCAATTAGCCAATTGGCAAGCATTTATGACAACCTGTCATGAACACAAGGTTTCGTGGGTAGTTAAGACCAGTTCTCAGGGAATCTTGTTCTACACATAGACCAAAGGTTACCAATGAAAGAGACCATTGTAATTCTCAGTACTGGGATGTAAATGGTTAAAATTGGTCAGTGTTATTTCAACTATAGTGTGTGATGAGATAGAAAATACCTTGAACGCAGAAAGAATACTATAGATTCCTTTATCTGATTGTTACCTATCTTCATGAGTTTGGAAAGTCACTTAATTGCTATATGACCAAATATGCCCATAAATACAATTGGGATAATCGTACATACTCTAACTACTTCACACAAACTTATTAATATGTTGCAACATGAGACAGCCATTTTAAACAAGCACAAAGCATCTGTATACTACATATTCTGAGAAGGAGCCAACATTGGTGATATATTTCCCCAAAAGACAAGTCTCCTGCACTGGATCATTATTACAATACCTAGGTGAATGAGACAGCAATAACAAATTTGCTAATGAAACCACTGCCCAATATAGGTCCTCCATATTGGACGGTTAGCATGACCATCGTATAGAAGTTTGCTTGGTGAAATCACATGGGATTTTTTCTAACCATATCACAAAGGTCAGAGGTAAAAACAATGCACTTAGTGACAGGGGCTTGAATTAGAGAGTTCCCTTTGATATAAGGGATCTTGGGCAAATAATTGAAATACTCTTAATCCCAGTTTTCTCATCCATACAGAGAGGGTAATATCACCAGCCTTGCTTGCTTCACAAGGCTTGTTTAGGTTCAAGTGAATAAGGAATA